>JAUTXW010000687.1:0-233149 GCA_030620095.1 Kuschelorhynchus macadamiae
AAACATTTTATTGTTTACCATTGATCTTATGGGAATTTCGTCTGTTTTATTTCAGTTTATTTGCAAATTTATAATATATCGTTACTTAATTTTTGCTTTAAACGAAAGTTTGTTATTTGGACTTTGTATTATAACAATATTTATGTGGCTTGGAATCAACTGTTTAGGAAAATGACATGATTTAGTAAGGCCTGTTTTTTAACAAATACTGTAAGGTATGTTTTATTATTGACTTCATAAGTATAAAATAAGGTTTAAGCTTGATAAAAAATGTAAATTTTAAACATTATAATAAATCCAAAAACTTAAAAAAGCAATTATATAAGTCTATAGGCTATGTCCTTCAACGGGGAACCAATAAACCAATACAACAAATTTAATATTGATTATATCTATTAGGATTTTTTTGGTTTTTAAACATCATTTAAAATTAATTTTTATTTGTTTGTAGGGCTTTTATATATCTGTAAGTTAAAGTAAAAAACTTAAAACTCCATCTCTCACCACTGTAATTAGTATCTGTACTTCGAATTTTAATTTTGTTTTTAGATTAATTGATTACATTTTAAGGTAAATTTGGCTTTTTAGCTCATGCCTATGCAAATGAATATGTTTAACGTTCAACTAGACCTCACAAACACCATACCGTACCGGGTTTAAACAGATCATTTTATACCAAATTATTTTGAAATAGAACATGAACTATTAAGTATTTGATTAAAGTACATATACCTGTATGCTTTAATACTTACACTTACGTGTGTACTTTTTAGCTCTGGCTCATGAATTTTACACAAAATTATGTAAATTATAACAATTACGTGATTTGTAAACTGAAAATTATTATTCATTGTTGTTAAATAAACTGAAAAGTTGCAAACAATGTCGAAGTAACTTTTGTTCAATTTTTACCCTATTAAATAATAAACTCTTCATAGTAAAATTGCTGTTAGTTTCATTTTTAATTAAATATGATTTATTATAGGCTTACAAGCAAAAAGCATTAATTCAACTGTGTTTACATTTGACTTGAGTGCTCTTTGCTTGTAAGGCCATGAACAATATAGGAATTTTTTTTTTATTTCATACAATATTTGACCGATAAATGTGAGTCATTGAATGCACAAGAAACCAATGAATTGTTTGTGTTTCATGTCTTTTCCAGACATTGACTTTTTCGTAAAATATATTACTATTTAAATATATTTTTTAGATGGATGGTTCATTTTATACTGCCAATTTAGCAACGGAAATATCTGGATACTGCGATCAGAACACAGGAAAACTAGTTATAATAGCTTTTTAGTTATATCACAGAGGCCTCTTCTTTTGAAATGTTTCTTCCTTATTCGAACCAGATTTGGAAACAAATGAATAATTTATAGTAATTATGAATTGGTGTCAACTTTACATATTTGCCAATATTATTAATATTAATAAAATGAAGACTTGTCAAAGTATATAAGTAAATCGTTTCTGAATATTATATTGTTAATTTTATTTCCTCAGTTCCCAAATAAATAATATTTCCTAAATGTTTTTTTTTCATAGGTCCTCGTGTTTGTCTTGAAGGTAGGTAGTTTACACTTTCTTAACAATAGAACGCTACTTGTCATATTTTTTATTTATATATACATAATACCTACACATTTTTTAAGAATACTTAGCACTAATAAGACTACTAATAAAAAATGTGTTATATCTTTTTGTTTAAATATACTTAATAGTTACCTAAATGGTTAAATTTTTGAACCTAAGAATCAAAGTTAGTTGGTTTCAAAGAGATCTGGATCTGGAAATCATGGTTTTTGTAGTTAGACTGTGTCATTTTGGAATTACCTTCCGATGTTTTATCTGCAATTGTACGGAGCGTCTTTAGGGACCTTTACTCTACGAGATCAAAATACTGGATGAGCATCGTTGAGAAGAACTCAAGTAAGCACGTAGCCCGCATATCTATATTATCTTTAATAATATTCCAAGACTGAAGCGAGAACCTTTGTACCTTTAACATTAACCACGTGTTCAACAGTTAATAATTTGCTTTTGGATCTTTTATATTTCTTAAGTCTAGTAAACACAGGCCTTTGTACACCTTACACCTAACCTAACCTAACCTAGCCTATGTACACCTTACCGCAAGAAATTTTATTAACTCCTTCTGATTACAGTGACTTTATACGAGGACAGTGGCGACAATAGTGGTTAACGTTTTGATTGACTGAAGCCGTTAATAGGCAGACATTTTATTGTTTACCATTGATCTTATGGGAATTTCGTCTATTTTATTTCAGTTTATTTGCAAATTTATGATATATCGTTACTTGATTTTTGCTTTAATCGAAAGTTTGTTATTTGGACTTTGTATTATAACAATATTTATGTGGCTTGGAATCAGCTGTTTAGGAAAATATTATGATTTAGTAAGGCCTGTTTTTTAACAAATACTGTAAGGTAGGTTTTATTATTGACTTCACAAGTATAAAATAAGGTTTAAGCTTGATAAAAAATGTAAATTTTAAACATTATAATAAATCCAAAAACTTAAAAAAGCCATTATATAAGTCCTTCAACAGGGAACCAATAAACCAAAAAATTTAATATTGATTATATCGATTAGGATTCTTTGGTTTCTAAACATCATTTAAAATTAATTTTTATTTGATTTAGGGCTTTTATATGTTTGTAAGTTAAAATAAAAAACTTAAAACTCCATCTCTCAGCACTGTGTTTAGTATCTGTACTTCGAATTTTAATTTTGTTTTTAGATTAATTGATTACATTTTAAGGTAAATTTGGCTCTTTAACTCATGCCTATGCAAATTAATATGTTTAGTGTTCAACTAGACCTCACAAACACCATACCGCACCGAGTTTATACACATCATTTTATACCAAATTATTTTGAAATAGAACATGAACTATTAAGTATTTAATTAAAGTACATATACCTGTATGCTTTAATACTTACACTTACGTGTGTACTTTTTAGCTCTGGCTCATGAATTTTACACAAAATTATGTAAATTGTAACAATTACGTGATTTGTAAAATGAAAATTATTATTCATTGTTGTTAAATAAACTGAAAAAAATTGCTGTTAGTTTCATTTTTAATTAAATATGATATATCATAGGCTTACAAGCAAAAAGCATTACATCAACTGTGTTCACATTTGACTTAGTGCTCTTTGCTTGTAAGCCCATGAACAATATATGAAAATTTATCTTGGAATGCCTTATTTTTTTTTATTAAGTTCATACAATATTTGACCGATAAATGTGAGTCATCGCATGCAAATAAACCAGCCATTTTTGTATTGCTCATCTTTCATTCCTTTTCCAGACATTGACTTTTTCGTAAAGCATATTAATATTTGAATATATTTTTTAGTTTGATGGTTCATTTTATACTGCCAATTTAGCAACGGAAATATCTGGATACTGCGACCAGAACACAGGAAAACTAGTTATAATAGCTTTTTAATTATATCACAGAGGCCTCTCCTTTTGGAATGTTTCTTCCTTATTCGAACCAGATTTGGAAACAAATGAATAATTTATAGTAATCATGAATTGGTGTCAACTTTACATATTTGCATATTTATACATATTACATATATTATTAATATTAATAAAATGAAGACTTGTCAAAGTATATAAGTAAATTGTTTCTGAATATTATATTGTTAATTTTATTTCCTCAGTTCCCAAATAAATAACATTTCCTAAATGTTTTTTTTCATATGTCCTCGTGTTTGTCTTGAAGGTAGGTAGTTTACACTTTCTTAACAATAGAACGCTACTTGTCATATCTTTTATTTATATATACATAATACCTACACATTTTTTAAGAATACTTAGCACTAATAAGACTACTAATAAAAAATGTATTATATCTTTTTATTTAAATATACTTAATAGTTACCTAAATGGTTAGATTTTTGAACCTAAGAATTAAAGTTAGTTGGTTTCAAAGAGATGTCTGGAAAATATTTCCTTTATAAAAAATTTATCTTAATACTACGTAGTTAACCCCTAACTTGATTACATTTAAACAGTATGACAGGGTATATTCTGAACTTTGTAATTTTTTTTCCTCAAAAGCAACAAAAGGTAAACATACTGGCTTATAAGACGTATGTTTGTTTTCTAAATAATTAGTTTGGGTGATATTACATTTATACAGGGTGAAAAAATAGGTCTTATGTGAAAATGTTTCAATCTTAAAAGTGTATTTAAAAAAAAAACACATTGAAGAAACACACTTTTTATTATCGAGAATATAAAAATAAACATGAATTGTTGGCAAAAATCTACTAAAATAAAAATTCTTGAGTTCATAAATAACTGCACTGCACTGCACACAAAAAGCTTTATCAGTTTCGCAGTTGTCTTTTAAACTTTTAATTTTTCTTTCAATTAATCTTAACTTATTTTTATAACGATTGGCACTAGCTGACTTTCTACGAGTCTGACTCCTATATAGGTCAATTTTTTCCTTTGACGGGATCTGAGTTTGTCGCACTTTCATCAGTAGCAGTGAGTCTGTATACAAGAAAAGAAAAAAATTGAGGGTACTGCTTTTGTCTTAAGTTTTCTGGTACCATGTTCCCTTGCCTTTGCCCACATATCTGGCACAATATGAGTCTACAAAAAAAAAGAATTAAAAAAAATACATTCTGCAAAAAAAAGCTATGGTTTTGATAAAATTAAGTTAAATTGCTACATTTCATCCCTCAAATAATCGTACTGTGTCCATACGAATCCGTTTATCCCATTTCTTAAGGAAGCCTTTTTTGGCAGAATTTGGACATTCTACTGCAGCACAGCCTGGCATATTGTTCTTTTATAATGATCTAAAAAAATATTTACTCATGAAAAAATAGTAGGTAATATTGTGAAACTTAACCATACGCTTAAAATCCTCGAAAACATAATGATTTAAAAGGCTCGGAGTGGACCGGGACGCACTACAAGGACATTCCGACATTAAAGAAACTAAGAATTGCAAAGAATATTTATATAGTATTTATAGTTTACATTACTATATTCTATAAATCAATTTAAGTCTATTGTATATGGGGTTACTAGATGCCTTCTAATCATGTCTGCAATTTAACCAAATTGGCCCTTTCTTGTATGTACCAATTATAATTTTAAAAATCATATATTTCTACATCAGACATAACAGTTTATTAGGGATATTCACTATACAGAAGACAATACTTTTTTATGTTAGTTGCTGTTGAGGTGATAGTTGTTACAAAAAGTAGCCTTTTTTGGTTTTTTTTTTATTTATTAGTCCAGATAATCAACTCGCTCAGACATTCGTTTCCCCTTTTTTGCCAACGAAAACCTGGTAACTCTAATTTTGTAATTTACTTCTAAATAAGTATTTTCAAAAGGAAAGCTTCCACAAACAGCGCTTATAAAAACAGTATTTTTTTTCCTACCTAAATGTACAATAACTAACTCAGACACAAACTTCGTACATAAATACTCAACACTGGTATTTTAAAACTGAAAATATTTAGACACAAACTATTTAAAAACGCAAAGGAAATATGCAAAATCGCCGTTTATGCACATATAAACAACAAAGATTTAGCCCATAAATGGCGGATGGGCGGAGTTTATGCTTTATTGTCGCGACTGTCCTCGTATAAAGTCACTGTACTTCTGATTGCATGTATTGCCCAATTCTATTATGTCTAATGCAAAAAGATTGAGCGAATGTTAGATCTCCGCAGAATTCCTACAATGTATATGGTATGGTATCCTATACAAAATATAAAGTTGCATTACTTGGGGTTTGAGTATCCAATACTGATTGAGGTCTGAAATCATTTTAATATCTAATCGAATGCCTAATATCTCCAGGGCAATATCCTTAAGATTTTCAAGCTTTAATCAGTCTCTTTGTTTTCTTTAAAATTAAATTAACATCACTTGTTGGCAAAGGTTTAGAGAGTAATAAATTGGTATCCGATTATTTCTAAGATGGCTGATGGTGAAATTTAAATATAAAAGTATATGTGTCAGTTTCCTGTAAACAGAATAACTTAGAATGTTGTTATTTTAGTTGATCTATAATAAAAATATAACTAAATTTTCTTTTCCGTTTGGCCATACTACAAAAGTATCATCGACATACCTAAACCAACTTTTATTATAAATAAGCAGTACTTGGGGCAATTTCCTCGAATGTTTGGAGTTTTTGGGAAATTGGATTGTCCTGTACAAGGGTTTCAGATATTAACTAAATATTCATTTATTTTCTAAGATGGGAATCTAACGGAAGTATACACATTGGCTTCACATGTTTTTGGAAGTACATAAAACCGATGAATTTTCAAACTGACTGACTTCAATTTATCCTTCTGCAGATACGATAAATCCAGAAAATAAGACGAGAATCTGCGTATTCTCGTTTTATTTTCTGTACATAGTCTTTCTTGTCCATGATATCCGTTGCATTTCCTCTCGTTAAAGATATAATTATAACATCTTGATTGGCATTTTAGCTGTTTCTTCTGCAGCTGACAAATCAGATTCTGATAGTTTAGAGCTGCGAAGTATTTTCACGTTTGCATACCGAACTGGATAATATTAAATGCACAATAGAAATTGAGTTTGATAATACCATTCTCTTTCTTGATGTGTTTCAAACGAAAGAGGACGTCAGAAAACCGACACATACAAATAGATATTTAAATTTTAATTCACTATCATTCAACACAAAAATCATCACTTATCAATTATTTATGACTTGGTCAACATGTGATGCAAAAATCAATGTTAAAAGAAACTAATTGTAACCCGATTAGATATTTTAATATTCCCATACCTCAATCTCTTTTGAATACTTAACCAATTAGTCAAGTTTTATCTTTTATACAGTGGCACCACAGATAAAATGACTATCATTCTGAGGAAATCTAACTTTCGCACAGGTATGGTATAAGTACCTAAAAATCTGCTCTGCGGACCTTATTCAGTGCTTTGATGTCGTGCAGTAAAGATCCCTGAAGAACCTGGCTCGGGGAATCTCAGGCGAAACGCAAGAAAGTTATTCCAATTTAATGCCGTCTAAACTCGAGACAAATGATTTCTTAATTGACTCCAGCCGTGATAGCTATCGGCTTATGATTACAAATTATGTTTTCTCTTGTAGACATTAAAAACAATGTATATACACTTGATAATTGAGACCATTTTAGAGCAACTCTAATAAAAACGACTTAATCAATATTACAGGTATAAAAAGCCTCCATAATATCACGAAGGGAGCGAATAATAACAATCTCCCGCTCCAGTATCACGTTGCCAGGGTAACAAGCGAAGGGGAAAAGGAATTATTATATTTTGATGGTTATGATACTTTCTACGTGAAGATTTCAGTTTAAGTACAAAAATTTAGTGTTTAACTTGGAAGCACTCACAGAATACATAAAGTTTTATTTATGGTTGTTTAGGTAAAGAAGTTCGACTTGTGATAGGGAATTACAATTTTTTCATCTTTAAGGGCGTTTAGACTAAAGTAACTTAAATTCAAAATTAGAGAAAATAATTTCGTTCTCCTTACTGAATAAATGAAATGATTAAAATTGTGTTTTTCTGAATGATATAAAATATATATAGTAAATATATAATATATACATATATATATATATATATATATATATATATATATATATATATATATATATATATATATATATATATATATATATATATACAAAAGTAGAAAACATATAACGCGGTTAGAACTAGTATATAGCAGAAAATGAATTCTTTGGGATGACCGCTAAAGCAATGGAATTTGGCTAACCATAGACACGTGTTTCTGACTTAAGGTTTTCATCAGTACAGTCAACTAGTTGATAGACTAGTACAACTAGTGCCAAAATGAATACACAAAACAATACCAGAGTCACCAACAGGAGCAAAACCGACATTTGTGATTACCAAGAGAACATCCGAAATCTTCGCCGGAGTTGATACTCTATTAGCAGCATATAGCCACCTGTGGCGAAACTCATAACCCAAGAGTAGTAAATCAAAAGTATATATATATTTATAGATATGTATATATATATATATATATATATATATATATATATATATATATAAGGAATGAGCAATTTTTGAGAAAGCCTACTATGATAGGCGAAACGTCAAGTTAATCCCATTGTTTGATTTTGCAAATAAACCTATACCCAAGAAAGAAGTCCAATTAATATATACCGGGTTTAAGATACAAATTGAATAATTATATATATATATATATATATATATATATATATTTTAACTATTTAGCTACATGGCTAATCAACTGTATAAGGAATTTTCTTTATCTTGCTTTAACTAAGCAATATTTAACTTTAAAAAGAAAGTAATGACTCAACCTTTAAAAATAGAGTGTAGACATCTAGCTTAACCAATAAGGGTCTTTCATATGGCAAACAAAGCTTATTACTTATTACCGTGTTACTGCTATTTTATTTTTACTGCAACTATTTACGGTTTTTCATTACTGTAATAAAAAAGCATGTTTAATAAGTTGTTACTTAGCATACTGAAAAACATTCCTTGGTGGTGACACTTCTCCTTTCTGTCTGCTATTTAAATGTTGTTTATTTCATTTTATATTTATCTAAATTAATTTTCAGACAAATAAAGATTTATTATTATTATTATTATTATTATTATTCATACAAATTCTTCATTAAATGTTGGTGTATATCATCCATTCCGGCTACAAGTATTAAAAGGCAGGTGGTGTCCAGCAGAATGGACTTTTTTAGAGGTATGACTCTGGTTTTAAACCCAATTGAGTTAAAATTGCTTTCAGATTATTATGTATTACACCCGTAGTACCGTCAACAACAGGGATGATTACTACCATGTCTATATGCCACATTTGTTGGATTCTGTCCCTTAATGGTAAGTATTTACTGATTTTTTTATTATGTGTTTTGTTCATGCTGGAAGAAGTACAGCGAACTCCACACTATAGGTTTTTTCTCATTTTTGCAGATTAACACAAGGTTTGGAATATTATTTGGGATCGGCCTCTCAGTTTGAATTTTTCTGTTCGAGTACAGTCGGACATATATAGCATCACACACTGGTAGTGGTTCACTGGAGGTATGGAAGAATGTCTGTAAATCCCGTATACATTTTTCGAAGATTATGGTATACGATTTTTCCTATTCTGTTATGTCGATTGAGATTTCAGGGCTTATGGAGTACAACCTGCTACATGATATTCATCTTTCAGGTTACATATACGGCATTTAACATTATCAATGTTTTCGAACTAGTCTTTTAAAACCCTTCGTTGCAATAACCTCTTCCTTAATGGCTGCCATAAAGGTTTCAGATGCTGCGGTGTCAACAGCTTCGCTTTCAACCTTGGCCAGATACCCACCGTGAAGCGGCTTACTTCGCCATTGTTGGAACTGTTGTTGAAGTATTGCAGTTTCGGCCATAGGGTTAGAGGAGTAGTTTTTTGTCTGCTCGGGTAGCTGCCATATATAACTCGCTGGTTTCTGATTTCTGAGAAATATTTTCTGATGTTGGCTAACTGGTTGTTGTGTCTCACTAGATCTGGGATTCCGCGTCTGCCGAGCGTACGAGATAAATGGAACCTTTCAATTGACGATATTGGGTGGTGGGCTCGATGCCTTCTAAACTCCTTACGGGTTTTTATGTTAGGTTAACTTAACATGGTGTTGGTCCATTGATTATGCCAAAACTATATAAGATTGCAGATGTTGCATATGTATTAATAGCTTTGGTCATGTTCCTCACCGACAGTTTTGCTCTGAGAAATAATCGCGTTTTCATATTGTTATTATTTTTATTACTATTCGTAATATTTTTTTTTATTTTTTCATAGATTCGAGTGGTTCGAGAACGAAATGCATTGCTTGTTGGCATTTAATTGTCTCCAAGGACCCTTATAACGGTAATAGCAGAATAACTGACTTTTGAATAGCTATGTATAGTTATTCTTGTAGGTCCAGACCCCTAATGTTAGCTAACAGTGATTTTGTATTCCAGTAACGCACACAATTAGGTAAGATTACTACAGAAATCGTTCTTCACATTTTACGCATCTCATTTGCCAATGGTATTCTATTATTCTCTTTCTGTAAGTTTGGGATATATTTCTTGACAGTTAGATTATTATTCTTATTTATTTATTTAGTACTCTTTACAGGAGTAGGAGAAAGTCGACCATTCTTTGTAAGACTCGAATGTACGTCTGCAGGAAGGAGAGGACAATGTATGTGGCATCCAGAGCGACAGATTTTTGAAGTATTTGCAGGTAAGCCTAAGGTGATTAGTTTGTGTATCAATTGTTTGGGGATAACGCTAGCGTTAGATATAATAACTGGTATAATTTCTATTTTTTTCCATATGGTACATTTCCTTAACTTCTCTTTTTAATTTTAGGTATTTCTCGGGTTTTTCTATCATCTTGGAGGTCATGTTGTTTGTGTTGGGGATGGATATATCAACAAGATATGCAATTTTTTCATTTCAATTAATTATTGTTACATCAGGCCTATTATTCCTGACCTAGGTATCTGTGATAATAGTTTTGTCCACAGTCTTTAGTCTTATCGTTATCTATTACAGGTTGCAGTATGCGATTAAAGTAGGGTTTTAGTTATTCAAGATTTATTAAGTATTTTTGGCGAATTTTATGTATACGATGGTTGCAAATTTGTTGTGTCGACTTGTGAATTTATTACCGCTATGCTTGAATAATCCGAGAGGATGTGCTCGATTGTTTTCTTGTGAAGGTTAGGTTAGGTTAGGTTACCTAGGTTTCTACACTTTGGTGGACACGTTTGGTTTTAATATGCACTTGGCATAGCTGTTGGTCACTTGGTCTTGGATCGTGTTTATCAATCCATCTGTTTCTGGAATAAGGGACACATTTTTAACAAAACCCATCTTCCCAATTGAATTTTTGCCTCCGCAGATAATTTAGAAAATACCAGAGTTAATTCTGATAAAACAATTCATATGCTCATTAGAATTAGACGTCAAAAAGTTGAAATTCATTTTCTAAATCGAATATAGCTTTCAAAACGACAATTCAAGCACTGCTCAGAGAGTATAATCACAACGTTGCCTCCTTGACAAATAGTTTTAAAGTGGTCATAACTCCAAAGACCATAAGTAATTTGTTCCAAAATATTTGTAATTTTACCTGTTAAATTATTAGTAGTTATTTCCCTTTTACTGCTACTACTACTTTACTTTATTATATGGCAATATGAATGCCTTTATTCACGAAAGAAGAGCTATTTTAATTTTTCCGCTTAATTAGGATATTAATTTACCTTAATTAACCTATTTTTGCTTCTATCACGTAATTTTTTTTGCAAACCAATATCAAGTTATTAACTCTGAATATTCGCGTCAAATTAAATTAAATTCCTTCCTTTTGTTCGAAACATTGAGACACGCGTTAAAACCTCGTTTTAAATTAAACATGTATTGGGGGATTTACCAACAGTAACTAGTACACAGTTGGGGATTCCCCGAGACTAGGTTTATTTAGAGCAGAGAGGGATATTATTTAGTGTCAACGTGATATTCAAACGGGCGTTGTCTATCTAGTTTTCTAGTTCTATCAGTTTAAAAGAAACATTACTGTTTTTTGTAAAAAATGCATATTTTGCTTACTTTAAAATGAAACTTGGAGATCAAAATAAACTTTGGGCACCACATGTTATCTGCAAGATTTGCGAAGAAGCCTTGAGACATTGGTTTAAGGGAACAAGAAAAGCCTTACCGTTTGGAATACCATTGATATTAAAGGTCATAATAGACAATCTCTAAATTATATTAACCATCACAATCTTCCGTCGTCACCACGACCAGTTCAACATGATGCTGATATACCTGTACTATTCCACCTTAAGTATTGCAGTCTAATATCGAATCCGAATCTTCAACAGATACAGGATCTGACATTTTTGAAGCATCTACCTCAAGAACCAGTGAACCGCAGTTATTTTCTCAAAAATTTACTTGTCCCAGGCACTACATTTTATTGATGAAGCCGCAGCTGGTGTACCTGTATATTGCCAACGTATCTGAGTGGCTTATCTACCTTGGTGCTTCTGAATACAAACCGAGTGAAGACTTTTTATAGATTCGTCAAAGAGAAGCCTTAAACCTATTCTATATTTATATACATCTCCTGTTGGTCATTCAACCCAACTAAAAAAGAGTACGAACATCTTGAAGAACTGCTATTAATAATAAACTATAAGCAACACAACTGGATTCTACCATATCCATATTTCGTATGTGAATGGGACAGTAGAGCAAGAGATGACCACTGTACTAAAAAAAACTGGCCACCAAGAAAAAATTTAAGATCTGGCTTCAAAAATGTAAATGGGAAAACCTAGTTGACCCAAGAAAATTTTATTACCCCCTCTTTATATAAAATGGGGACTGATGAATCAATTTGTCGAAGCGCTAGATAAAAATGTCGTTGTTTCAAGTACTTTTTTGAAATATTTCCGGGTCTTTCTGAAGCTAAACTAATAGAAGGCATTTTTTTTTGGCCACAAATTAAAAAGGTAATGAAAAGTAATGAAATTGAGATAGTTATGCAGGAAGACGAAAAATAAGCACGGATAACTTTAAAGAAACTTATAAATAAGTTTCTAGGAAACTATAAAGACTAAAAATATTGTTGAAAACATGTTGAATAAATTTAGTAAGTTAGGCTGTAAAATAAGCATACAAATTGATTTCTTACATGCTCGTCTTGACTATTTTTAGGATAACCTCGATGATTTCACCAAGACATTAAATAGGTGGAAAGGCGATATCAAAGGCGTTGGGATGTAAAAATCATGGCCGGCTACTGTTAGATAGTCCTACAGTAGAATATAAACGAAAAACAAGAAGAAGCTTTTCCGGAAAAAGAGAAAGATTTTCCAAGAAAATAAAGGATTAATGAATGTTATTTTTTAATGGTTTCGCGGTTTTATTATTTGTTTTGTTGGTTTTATTATTTTTCCTAAATATATATAAATATTTTTACTTTATACCTTGCTCTAGTATTTTGTTTAAAAACCTAACTGAAAACAGATTTGAAATCAGCATCACCTAAATACCCAATATCTGTTGAAAAATTCAATTCACATTTTATAAAGTATTTAAACTCAGGCGTGTTATTTTACAGAAAAAAACTTCCATATAGGGTAAAAATAATGTCTAGATTCGACGCAGGACCTTTTTAAATTAGCAGCTTGTAGCTAATACTAAAACGTCCTTAAAATCCATTAAATAAACTTAGTCTTTGAGATTAGCTGACTCAAAGTGGAATGCATTTCCGATTGCTTGAGGCATCTTTAGAGATCTTACTTCCATCCACAGTAATACATTTAGCCAGGACCAAACGTTTTAAATCAGAAGTGATGGTGCCACGGAAGCGTAGTTTTAAATACTTTAGTTTATTATTAAATTGTTTTAAAGAAAATTATTTTTTTTTAAAATGAATCTTCGGATGCTTCATATCTAAATTTTGTGAAATAATTACTGGATCATTGGAAAAAGCATAAATATATAACTCATTTTATTAACTGCTGCATTGAAATAATTATTTTCTTGAAGTCGACAACCCTCAAAGTTTAAACGTTCTGCGCATAATAAGTTTACTTCTTTCAATTTCCAAAATATTCGAAAAATTATTACACAATCAAATGTATGATTATTGCATTGACAATGGAATTATTCCCCCAACTCAGTGTGGTTTCAGAAAGTGTTTCGGAACCTCTGTGGCTTTAACAAACGTCTGTGATGAGATTTTTCCCGCCATTGATAAAATAATGCATACTATTTTAATACTCTTGGATTTTTTAAAATCACTTGGCACGATTAGTCACTCCCTTCTTGTAGCTAAGTTGAAATATTATGGTTTTGAAATGGACGCATCTCTCCTTATTATTTCATATTTAATCAACAGATTCCAGATCATTTATTCTGATTCCAGGTTCTCGGATAGGGCGGAAATACCATCTGGTATCCCCCAAGGTTCTATATTAGGTCCCTTATTATTTTTTATTTACACGTCTGACATTTTAAAAACTTAAACCTACTGTAAAGTACAAGCATTTGCAGATGATACGCAGATGTATTTTTGTTTTGATTCCGAGAACTACGCCGAGGCAGAGAATTACGTAAATCATGAGCTTAGAGTATTAAGTGAACTTTCTAAAAGGCATAATTTACGTTTACATTCTTCTAAATCTTGTCTGTTATTGTTTTGGAGCAAATTTAAAGATAACTTTTTAAAAGAAAATTTTAATATATCTATAAATAATTCCAAGCTGGCTGCAGTTAACTTAGCAAACAATTTGGCCATATTATTAGACACTGGTCTTCGCTTCAAAGAATATTTAAAAAAACTTTTGCAAAAGGCATATCTATCTCTAAAATTGTTATATAATAATAAACACGTGTTAAATACTAATTTAAGAAAAAATCTTTGTGAATCGCTAGTGTTGTTTCTTTTTAATTATTGTGATACAGTTTATGGATTTTGCCTTGACGAAAAGAGTAGAGCTAGGATTTAAAAAGTGGAAAATTCTTGCATACGTTTTATATATGGTATTAGGAAGTTTAAATACATTTCCCACTTATATAATGATATATACTGGTTAAAGATGGATGCTTGTAGGAATCTACACTTTTGTAACTTTTTAATTAAAATTGTTAATAACCCGTCTTCGCCTGCTTCAATCAGAGAACGTTTTATATTTCGTCATATTGTAGATGATCCGAACGTAGGAAAAAAGGATTGTTTTGACTATGTCTCATTTTTAGACTTCTATATTTCAGCGGTCTTTCTCTTATAATGCCGTTCGGTATTATAATTCACTGCCATCTAAATTTTTAAATCTAAGCCTTGATATGTTTAAAATAAAATATAAAAAACATCTTTTGACTATGCAATATGTGTAGACAAATTAAAATTCGGCTTTGTATTCAAATGACTCAAGAGTTATGTATTGATCTAGTTAAAAAAGTTAAACTATGATACTCTTCGCATTTTTTTATTTTATGTTATCACAAACATTTCCTCTCCTGGTTCAGCAGAGTAGCTATTATAGCTAGACTGCGCCAGGATTGCGGGCAGGAAAATTTCTACAAGACGAAATCAGTAAATATACCTTCAGTAGTAAAACATGCCAGAAAATAGGTTCTTAAAGTAATTAACAGTACCTATACATTAAGTATCCATTGTATTTTTGTCATTAAAGTAGCAAAAGGAAAATCTGTCTATGATCGCTTTTTATGAAATAAAAATCGTATACTAAATGCTGAGCATTCTGCGTCGTTTGTGTTACTAATTCATGGTAAACCGGCACTAAAATTCAACGTGAAGCAAACAAACAAGTCATTTGTTCGGCTAATGAGTCTGATTTGAAATTTATTTGCAGACCCCGCGAAAATTTCCGAGTAGTACCACGTCTGTGCCCGAGAGTGCTTAATAGCACATTGTCTGCTGAAGAACGATCTTAGGTCTGCCCTGTTGGGCGGTACTGCTTCGTTATGGCCTGAGTGACACTGCCACCTCGCACCGTCTTGTTAGTGCACCGTGCAAGCCGAACCACTTTACATTGAATGAAGATATCGGCATAATAAGCTAAATGGACACGGCTCTACCAGATATTTATCACAGCTGTTTTTTACCTATTTGGAATAAGAGCTGCCATGTCGGTAACTAGGACGTTTTATGGGCCCATTTTAGTTCTATGTGAACGGGAAATTGTAACTTCTCGTACGCATTTATATGTATTGTTAGTTTTCCATTCCTAATGTTATTTATCTCTTTTTTAGAAAACTTGATCTTCAGATAACCGGTGCTTCTCCCTATAAAGTACATATTACATTTTATCTTCCGTTTTACTAAAAAAATCTTAAACAAGCAATTTTGCTGCCGTCTCTTCTTAAGCAGGTTCCAAATGATGCATTGATTTCACGACTAAACAAAATTTCCGGTATATTTAATTTAAAATCGACTTGATTCTTATGTTAGTTTTTGTGACTCGAAAAAACTTTTTTATTCTCGCCAAAAGGTTTGGTTTGTACATGTACAGGGCTTTTCCTCACATTTCGCCACCTCTCCCCCTATTGATTTAATTTTGAGAGATAGAAAAATCTTAAATATATAAGTAGCGTTTATTACGTAGTATATAAAAAAATATAATTTACGTTTACAGGATGTCTCAAAAGTATGTGGCAGATCCAATATACATTTTTAATTGTGTATCCTGTAAATTATATGATGGTAAAATGGGCCTCTGTTTACTGATTACAAATATACCAGATATATACAAAATATATACTAAAAATGAAAAGAAATTTAAAAAATCTAATATAAAAAATTTCATTCAAACCTGTTCCATTTTCGATAGTCCCTGACACAGAAGCCACATTACCTTTTTGAATAGCAAGGTTGATCCTTTGGGTAATGAAGCTTTTTTGCCTCATTACCCCAAGGTCTAACCGGTTCAACTGCGAAAGGTACAAAACGGTCTTCTAGATCGTCATATTTATGATGTTTTTGTAGTTCTTCGCCACCTGCCTTTTCAGATGTTTGTTTGATATAAGAATTAGCAAGGGTATGCCTACACGTAGCGTCCCATAACAATGTCTTACCTGCTTTCCAGGGAACCTTTCTCATACCATCCACTCGCTTTCCATCGCCTCGACAAACTCCAGGCGGTTCTAAAAGTGCGTGAAATTCCGCAGTTATTAGAGACCTCTTGATTATGTCGTTGATCAGGACATACGTCCCGCACTTTTTTTACAGCTTAGCCCTTGTAGGCCATATATATCTACTGTTTCGCCACAAGTGCAGATATGTTGTTCACACACAGGCAAGCCAAGTCTCAAAGCAAAAGTTGAATCATCCAAAAGATTTCCCAAAGATACAGAAGAACGTCAGAACAATTTAAAATATTTTCAGATAAAATCATTTTAAGCAAATTTGTTACATCATTAACCGAACCTAAAAACGCAGAAAAACTAAGTGTAAATGCATATCTAATACCAAGACCACCAAGTTCATCAGACATTTTACTTTGTTTAGAAGAATTATGTCAAAATTGCAATTTATTATATTTTGAAGAGTATTCTTTAAAACTGAATCATAGTCGAAAAGAGAGGTTGGTGTATTCCAACAAGAAGCAAATCTTAGTAAGAAATGTATACGAAGTATGGCAAATGAATGTTTAAGTAAATAAAATCCAATGTGGATTATTTTTTTCGTCGTCAAAAACTGTAGAAATATTTCCAGCAATTGTTCCATCGTCTAAATGCCATAAATTAATTTCAGACTGAATAGCTTTTAGTACCGGATGCATTGCTGATCAAAATAATGGAGGCCCAAGAGGACCTCCTTGTTGCAAACCTGTTTGTTTTTATATTTTTATACACCCACTAAATATTTTAAAGGAGAATGAATTGATTCCCCACAATAAAAATATACCTGTACAAAGGCGTTTATTTTCAGTAAAAAAAAACAAATAAATTAATTGTAATCAATAAAAACTTCTATTTACAAATGATATGTTATAACATCTATAATATTTATTCACAATAAACTTTTTTTACATTTATACTTTGTATTTAATTTTTTTAGTTTTATAGCTTTTTTTAAAAATAGAATATACGGAGTACTTACATATAAGGTGAACAAATAATTAATCAAAACAATATCGTTAAACGGTCGATTTTATAATTAAAGCAGATTATTTAGTCTTATTTATTAAAAAAAAAGAGTATATACCTATATTAGATGAACAATGGATTTAAAATCAAAATAATGATAAAATTTTACTACCAACAATAATGGTATTTTTACAAGATATTTTTGGCTCTAAAATATCTATAAAAATATATAATGGATAAGTAATATGTGTTATATATTTATTACACAATGGTAAAACGAATTCTCAAAATAAAAAGTCCGACATAATATTCCAATCCAGCCAACGATAACATAACCATAACACAAAACAGCTGATTGTCATTCAATTTTCAAGGCACTAACATCCAGGCAGGTGCGATAGAGCATTATTTGTACACGCGCGCGGTTCACTGATACACTGTGAGTGTTTATAGCTAAAAAAATCTTCACTGAACAAATTTATATAAACTTTAATGTTTTTTTACTTTGATTTTTTTAAATAATTTATTTGGCCGTCATTTTGTTCCGTCATCTTAATTTCGTACTACAATTTTACCATCTTTATATGACACTTAATTCTTGCACAAAATTTGGGTTGTTTTTCCAGGCCGACTTTTTAAAAATTTCTATTAGGCTTACTCCATTGTGTAAGATATAAGGACATATAAGTTAAATCACTAAAAACAAAATAAACTTTGCAACCTTATATCTTACAAAGTTGACGTTTTCGGACCCACGGTTATATTATTTCTTTCCGTATAACAATTCATCGAATCATACTCTCAGATATTTTGAAGCAATGAGAGATCACCCTAGATATTATTATTTATATCTGAAACTAATTTAAGGCAACCATTTTCTGATAAACAAATTACTGACCTTATTGGTTAAGACTTGGTACTACTTCAGTTCAGTAATTGTGATAGATACAAAGCGTGGTCTATCTCAAAATTGCATAAACATTTTTAAGTCTAAAATTTATGGAGCTTCTGCTTATTAACTAGAGAAGATGTGAAATTTCAAGTTTATTTTTAATTTTCTGTAACCGTGAACTTCATAATTTACATACGTATATTCACGTCACATTGTTGATACTTTAGTCAATGGCAATATTTTAAATAAAGCATCTTGGTTAATAAATAATTCGTTTTACAGAAAAACACCCTGATACAAGAAAGAAGCAGAGAATTCTTGATCCACTACTAAAACCGTTTCGACTTGACTACGCCACTGGATATAGTTAATTTTACTCGACAACTGGTTTTTTAGTTGGTATCCTTTACACATTTTCCAGAAACACATTTTAGAAAAGTTTCTGGTTTAATCGTCCCGTATTTTCATCCAAATTTATCAGATTTTTCTTCCCATTGGATCCTAATAAATGACTCCATTCCGGACATTATTTTTCGCACTTAGGCAATCTCCATCAATCCTCTTTGACGTATTCTGGGAGTTTCCTTTCAAACGGAACCGTATTAAAATTTAAATAAGACATTTTGTAATCAGCATCAGCCAATAGATTTCCGGACTGTGATAGTATCTACGAGGAGATTGGCAATCACTTATACGTCACATTTTCTATGCAAATAAAACGGGGTTAAGATTTACATCTGGCACTTAGGACGTTATTTAGTGCTATATGCTGAACCCGAGGGGGAATTACATCCTGCTAGGTCGAGTTTGATCGTTTAAAAACTGCTTATTCGAATTTTCCCGATTTGGACTGAATAAATCACGGAAAAGTTTCCGTGATTTATATACGGTTATAAATGAATAAATTCAAAGTTTTTTTAATATAGTTTTTTTAATACAGAAAAAAAAGGTTATTTAACATTGATGGATTTTTTTGTAAACAAACAAAACGACTTTTATGAAGCCTTTAATAATTGACAGTGTTTTTACTCCCCATTCTTTAACGCTTTTATTTTTAGTCAACATTTCATTCCGGTTCGATCCAAAGGAGTTTTGAAAGACTCTTCCATATTTAGAATGGATGCTTTCACGGCTTTGGTCAATTAACAGATCATGGTTCTTGGGATTAGACATTGTTGAAATAGAGTCAGTTTCCAACGTTTCGCCTTCAATTGTACGAGGCATCATCAGGACAATTTACTTCACGAGATCGGAACGATAGATGCCTTCATTTGTGTAGCGTTTTTTAACCAACATTGTACATATTTTATCCACAAAGCAATGCTAAAAAGGCTAATATTCGCTGTGCATTACTAAACTACAACATTGTTCAGATTTTAAGAATAAAAATTGTGTGAAAATACCAATAGCTTTACGTGTTAAAATCTTCAGAACAAAATTATTTATTTTTTCTGAACAATTATGTTTATATTTTATTTAACCCCACGCATCCAGGCCCTGATTGGACCGCAGACTTCGGCTGTTTTTAATTGTGGAGCTATGGTGGCAACATTCGGAAATATTTAAATTCAACAGAAACGACAAATTATCATACTGGCAACATACATAAAAGGTTGTTTGGTTTATAGACTGCAGGTTTATCAAAAAAAAAGTACTTTCTTGGGGAGTAGTGTTGCGAGTTTGTCTAAAATATTCTATCCCGGGAAATCTGCAGTTTTGTACTCTTGAAGGCAAATAGGGCTAAGCTATACACAAGTAAGTACATACTTATACCTATTGACATAATATATAAATACAACAATTTCTGAGAGGGTATAATAACTCTGAACTTAAAGACAATAAACTGAATAAACGTGTTGCTTTTTAGGATTAATTTATATGGTATAGTATTAGCATAAGCATTCAAGCTTACAAAGATATTTTATAAAATTACATAAAAACAAAGAAGATGTGTCAGTTTAAGATACTTAACCATTTTTAAAACATACTGAGTTCCTGAGTAACACAATAAAATGTGAAAGAACTTGAATTTGTATTAAGTATGCTTCAAACTCTAACTCGCTTTATTTTCATAAAACGCAAATTATGTTTGGCTCTTGTGTAATTTAGAATATGGCAATTACAATGACCCGTTATATTTTAAAATAAAACAATTTAACTAACCTTACAAAACATTGTGTTTTGGATAAGCACTATGTTCACTCGTTACAAAACCATATACTTTTACACCGATTTTTCAAAAGAGATTTACCAAGAAGTTTATCTACATCCACTTAGATCTGTCACGATGAATAAAAACATTTTTTTTAAATTATTTTTTATTTCACATAATTTTTGACTAAAGGTTCTGTAGTTGATTGTGGTTATCGAAAAAAGTTTAGAAAACATACACATTTTGTACATAAAAAATGTACAATATTATCCAGAAAAAAGTATTTTCTAATATAATGCACAATTTTGTTCTTAAAATATTCACAATTTGTGCAAGAATTATGAACACACATATTTTAGAAAGGATGCACATTTTGTGCTAAAAAAATATACAATATTATTAGAAAAAAATTTCTAATTTATTGCTCAACTTTGAGCATAAAATGTTCACAATTTGTGTACTAAATCTACAAAATTGTGCAGAATTTATGCATAATTTTTTTAGAGTGGCACGTATGATGTAGACTGTAGCTTTTATCTCTAATAAAATAATTAGTGTGTTTATAGATTTCAATAGTGTTTCTAATTCTCCCTTTAAAGAATCCCGACACCATCGCTTCTTTTACATTTATAACATCTCCAGTGGAATTTTGCTGTTCAGATACAGCATATTGTACAATTTGTTTCTTTCTAATAGATCCTTCATACTCCTCAAGTCTAGTGGATATTGATCATCCAATTTCTCCAATATAGACAGCACCATAGAAACCAGCTACTGCATGTACTCCCTCCGTTTGGAAAGGCATAACATTCTTTCGCGAACAATTGTTTAATTGTGTGTTGAAGATTGTGCTTAAGTTGGACCGGCGAAGTAATCTTGCAATCTTTTCTGTAGTTCCGTGTATAAACCGAATAAGGGCATATATATATATATATATATATATATATATATATATATATATATATATATATATATATATATATATATATATATATATATATATAAATTAAATAAATAAATAATCGCTTTTATATTACAGAAATCCTTGTTTACATAGACAATACATATTCAAAAAAAATGGCACCACAATGAGACGGCAGAAAATCTATAAGTATATAAATAAAAGAAAATCAAATATATAACAAATATAGATAAAATCAATATATCCAAAATAATTCACAAGTAATTGCATAGTTATAATTTAAAATATAACAAAATTATGAAGAAATTTGAAGTTGTGACACTGAAGACTTTGAAATGTCAATAAAAAATGTTTAAATTGTTTTTTGAACTGAGTTACATTAAGTGAGATAAGGTTATGTTGCAAATAGTTATATGTTTTCACGGCATTATACGTAAATGACCTCTGAAACATGGCTGAACGATGGTGAGGCATAGTTAAATGATTGGTAAAACGAGTCCTGTCATGAATATTATCACGAGGTACAAATTTATTTTTTAGTTGAATAGATGCATCAGGGATATTTAAAATATTTAATACAAAAATAGCCATATGATGAAGTCTGCGATTGTCCATTTTTAACCATTTAAGTTGTTCAAATGTATGCGATATATGTCCAAATGATGAACCTGCAACAGGAATTTTGAACCTTCTGGATCCTATTTTTATCCAAAATATCAATACAGTTACCATAAATAAAATCACAGTAATTAAAGTTGGATAAAACTAAGGATTCGCACAGATTTTTGCGTAAGCGTAAATTTAGGAAGTGTCTCTTACTGTACAAAAGTTTTAAAGCTAAAAATGATTTTTGCATGAGTTTTTTAACATGTTCTTTAAATCTTAAATTTGAGTCTATGATAATTCCAAGATTCTTTGCTGACCAAACTATAAGTAGTGTCGTACCATCCAGAGCAACATTAAACCCTTCAACATAACTAAAGATTTTGTGGGATTGAATTGTAAGCTTTGCTCGGACGACATTATTTTTAAATTGTTTAAATCATAATCAATTAAATCTGATGCTTGTAAGGAATCCTGAATATTAAAAGAGCAGTAAAGCTGAGTATCATCAACATACGCTTGTGTTTGGCAATATTTTGTAGATTTCAGAATGTCAGCTGTATAAATAAGAAATAGTAAAGGGCCCAATATTGATCCTTGAGGCACTCCAGAGAGAATCGAAATTTGTTTTGAGAATTTATTTGCACAATATATCTTTTGAAACCTGTTTTCAAAATAAGAATTAATAAGATTAAGGGATGCCTCATCAAAGCCATAATATTTTAATTTGGAACAAAGGAGTTTCTTGGTTGATGGTATCAAAAGCTTTAGAAAAATCGAGAAGTAATAGCACGGTACATTTCTGCTGATCCCAAGCTCTTAAAACGTCATCTATTACCGTAAATAACGACACCGAAGTACTAAATTTTTTTCTAAAACCACATTGAAAATCTGGTAAAATTTTATTAAATAAGACAAATTTATACAGTTGGTTATATAAAATGTTTTCAAAAATTTTAGAGAGGGTTGGTAAAATGCTAATAATCCTTAAATCACTGACTTCAAATGGACATGATGTTTTCGGTATTGGTTTACCAATTGCGACCTTCCATTGGTCAGGAAAGTAGCCATTTTCTAGGCAGAGATTAATAATATGAACAAGATATATATCAATAAAAGGGCTGCAATATTGCAGCATAGATGCCTTAATGCTATCTACACCCGCAGCATCATTTTTAATATTTTATAACACTAAATGTACCTCTTCAACGGTTGTCAACTTAAAAGAAAAACTAATACTATTTTTAAAAAGATTATTACTATGGAACTCAATTTTATTATCACAATTTAATACATTCTGCAAAAAAGGTCCAAAATAATCACTAATTAAATTGGGATTCTGCAAATTTTCGGGGATGGTTTTATTGTTTTTATTGCAGACATTTAAATCTTTTAATGCCCTCCAAATTTTACAGTGGTTTTGATCAGCAGACAGTGAATCAAGATACCTTTTTTTTTCACGTCTCACTATCGATAGTGTGAAATTTCTTAACCTTTTATAAGCTACTCAATCATCTGGATCACTCGTTCTTTTAAAAGTCTGTAAAGCCCGATCCCTCTGTTTCATGTATAATTTAAGGTTTTCAGTAAGCCACGGTGCTTAAGGCTTTGTTATTCGAACTTCTTTAATTGGGGCATGACGGTTAAACAAATCTAAAATAAGGTTATTAAATAAATTAATTTTGTCATCTATACTATTTACATAAAAAATATTATTCCATTCCAAATGGTTCAAGTCTTGACAAACATTGTGATAGTTAAAAGATTTATAAGACCGAAACTTAATAATTTTAGGTACAACACGGACTTTATTTATAGTTAAACTGCAATAAACCATTCTGTGCTCGGATATATTATCCGCAGAGATCGTACCATGGCTTGAAACAAGTTCTTTATCTGAAACAAAAATTGGATCAAGTAGCGTAGCCGCATTTCCGGATATTCTAGTAGGCGCATTAATAATTTGGGATAGGTTATAACTTTCAAAACAATACAGCAATGGATTATTTAAATTAAAAAGGTCAATATTAAAATCCCCCATTATAATGACCTCATCAACAGAAGCGGCAACAATGGACGAAATATTATCAAAATCTTTAATACAATTATTAATGTTTGTTTTAGGTGGACGGTAAAATACACCAATTGCTGTATATTTATTTTTAACTTTAATTTCAAAAATCAAGTACTCAAGTGATTCATTAACTGGAAAATCAAACTGAAAAAACTCAGGGGTATTTGTTCCCTTGAGGTAGGCCGCCACACCTCCTCCTCGGCTTTGTCGATCCCGCCTATAAAACCGATACGACTGGTACTGAAAATGCATCGGAATCAACACCATTATGCAGCCATGTTTGAGAAAGTAGCATTATATCAAAATTTTAACTCTCCAAAATGTATTTAAAATTATTGAAACTAGTAAACATTGATCGTATATTCAGATGTCCCAACTTCATTATTTAAAATTATTTAAACCAAAAAATATATATTTATATGTGTGTGTGTGTGTATCAAGGAAGAAAAAAAAAGGTGTACGCAATCACTCAATATCAAAACACTAATTAACTACGTAGAAATACAACAAAAAAAAAATCGACTAACGAACACATTTTCTGCCTCACTCCCACAAATGTTGAAAACCTTTAATTTTCAAAATCGTAAAAAGAAAAAAAAAACGGATATTCCCTTATAAACAAATACATTCTAAACTATATTTGCAAAATTTAATGGCTGCAAACAAGATTATACAATACCCTACATATCTCATAAACAGGTGTGATGAAAATAAAATGAAAAAAATGAAATTTATCTATTTATCTAAAAGTGCAATTAAATAATCCTAAATTATGAAGTGCAAATTCCAGAAAAATAAAAATGAGTTAAAATTCTTTTTGCTAAAGTTACTTTTAATAATTTCCGTATTATGTATGAATAAACAGAGAAGTTTATCCATTGAAACAAACCAGCAATAATATTGCATTTTTGCGTTCAAGAAATAAACAATATTAGCAGAACCCGACAAGTATTTAAATAAATATATATTAATATATATATATATATATATATATATATATATATATATATATATATATATATATATAATATATATATATATATATATATATATATAAAAAAAATACGTGTATTATTTGGTTCACAAGTATTTAAATAAATATTAAATCTGAGTATGAATAACTCTCGAAAATTGTGCATCACTGAACTTTTTTCTGCGAACAAAAATCAGTAATGCTACAAAAATCCCAAAAAACCCATTTTCTACTATGTATATATATATATATATATACATATATATATATATATATATATATATATATATATATATATATATATATATATATATATATATATATATATATATATATATATATATATATATATATATATATATATATATATATATATATATATATATATATATATATATATATATATATATATATATATATATATATATATATATATATATATATATATATATATATATATATATATATATATATATATATATATATATATATATATATATATATATATATATATATATATATATATATATATATATATATATATATATATATATATATATATATATATATATATATATATATATATATATATATATATATATATATATATATATATATATATATATATATATATATATATATATATATATATATATATATATATATATATATATATATATATATATATATATATATATATATATATATATATATATATATAGTGAAATAGGTCTGATATTATTTAAATTGGCTTATTAAGAGGAACCTTCGTATATAATTACCCCACATCCACACTGACTGAAATATTTTGGATCTTATTAGATTGCTTTTAATTTCTCTACAAAATATGTTGATTTTTTAAGTGGGCGATCCTATTGCACTGACGATAGGTCGAATAGGTACATTAAACTTGTATATTATAGATACTTGGTATATCCGGGATTCTAGAGTTGCTTGGTCTTAACGTCTTTTTCTCCTCTGCTGACAGGTTGAATGCATATCGTTAAAAAGTAGTTGTATTTCCTCCTTGTAATGTGTTTTGCCCATGGTGACAGTGCGATTTCCCTTATCTGCTTTAAGAACCAAAATGTCTGTACTATCGTTTAAACTTTTTTCTGTAACTGAGAGATTTGACTTAGGTGATTTAGAAATTATAATAATCTTCATTGTCTCATTTTTTACTACGTCAACTTCCTCTGCTGGAAGTCTTCGATGAACGACACTATGACTCCTATGGGTATAACGTCGAAATTCTTGCCTTGGGACTGGACGGATTGTTCTGCTTCAGTCAGGGCTTTGGAAGATAAGTTGATGAATGTGTTCTGCAACGGTCTCATCGGTTTTTGGTTGTAGAAGTCTTTCGAACTTTTTATGCTGCTTGATGTTAACTGCTCGATATATCCTTTCTGCTTGCGCAGTGGAAATGTCATCGAGAGTGGACATCGCAAGAGAATATATTTCTTACCAAACGGAAAAAGCAATTCGTTGTTCTTGTGGTGACATCTATATTGGAGGACCTGAACAATCGATATCCACTAGGCTTAAGGAACATAAATGGTGTATTAGAAAGAAATAAACTGTACAATTTACTGTATCTGAGTACCAATATTCCACTGGACGTGTCATACATATAAAAGAAGCCAAATAATTGTAATAAAGATACGGGCCACAGTCTACATCACCGGATATAGAAAGCCAGCCTAAATCTCTCCAAACTCATTTACTGTCATGACCTTGCAAAGATGCCTCGTGCAATTGAAGGCGAACTTCATTAACAAGGCGATTACTTGGAGAGCAACAGGATTGAACAGAGCCACTATCAAATTTTCTATTTGTACTTTTCCTTTTACCATTATAATAAAGACATTTATTAATTATTTTATTTTTTTTCTCTAAATCGAATCAACTTAGACAGAGAGGCAACATATATTTTTCTTTCTAGTGCATTTTAACCAAAAAATCTTATTTTTTTACTATTTAGAAACTTTATAATAATAAAACGGTAGGTCTTGTATTATATACAGATAACAAAGATATAAACATCTTTAGAAAGGCCGCTGGTGTAACATAGTACCAACTTTTAATAGAATTGATATTATGGTCCTAAAACATATACATAAAGAAAAACATAGAACTATGAGTCATATATTTACTAAAACTTTTTGTCTTACTTTGGGCCAGTCACTGTTTTCAGTAAATTACTTTGCCTTTTTTCTAATTTACCATATTCAATTTGACATTACTTACTATAATATATTTAAAATTATGTAAAAAATAAAACAAAAAGTCGCTTTATCGCAAATTTTAGTGAAAAAGGAAGAGCAGTTCTTCCCTTCGGATTTTTTTACATAAGTTATCTGACCATCCAACCAAGGAACCTGCTGACACTGCATATTAGATGACCGCTAATATATGCGAATTTCTGCGACGCGAGGGCAGTCAGTTGAAAGCATCGACGTAAAACATTTTATTTTTGTTTCTAAATAACTTGTATTTTTGAAATAAACATTTTTTTAAAAAGGCCATTCCGTAGTCTCGTTTTGTAATTGGCGCAGTCGTACGGATTTTCGGAAGTTTATGAATCGCTCATAATAACTTTTTCGTTTTAACGAATTAACCGGAAAGAACCAATTGTTGTGACATTAGGTGAAGTGCTTATTATAGAGCGGATTGATCAAGATATCGATCGATTCCCAATCCATCGCGGATCTGTAAGAGCATTCCATTTGATCGAACATCGAGGGATAGGACCCACATTGTCTGTCTCTGCAAGTACCACGCTTTGGAGAAGGACCACATCGCCGAACCAAGTTTGGAACTTATAGAATGACTAGGATCGTCATTCTTCTAGTATTGTAAGTGCAATTGATTTTCTCTCATATTGATGTCGATTGAAAATTTAATTTCTGAATTAGATAGCCTTCGTTTATCACCTTCAGCTAACTCTGTTCCTCAAAATAATTTAGGAGCATTAGATTTAGAAGTAGGAGTAGAAAATATACAAGAAAATTTTGAAAATACACTTTCTTTAAGTAATCATTTACTAATTAATCAATTATTAGAATCAAATATGTCCCAATTTAAACCCGAATATTTAAACTGCGACCCAGTTTTTGACGGAGACGCAAATGATTTAAATAGATATATATCTACATGCCAATCACTCATAGACGCATTTTACGAAGCAATAAACCCGCGAAATTTTCAAAATATTTATGTGTTAAATTCTTTAATAGGCAAACTTACAGGTCAGGCTAAACTAGTTGTTAACATACAAAATGTAACAACGTGGGACGAACTTAAAGACACATTAAGACGAAATTTTGCAGATCAAAGGGATGAAGCGTGTTTAAATCGTGATTTGGTTATGTTAAAACAAAACACCGGTGAAAAACCAAATGATTTTTACGATAGAGTTTTACATATTTTAAATCTGCTGTGTTCATTTATTGATGCGCATGAGCTAACTAATTCAGCTAAAATTCTAAAACGAGAACTATACAATGAATTAGCTTTAAAAACATTTTTAAGTGGATTACGTGAACCATTAGGGACAACAATAAGATGTATGAGGCCTGAAAATCTTATGCAAGCTTTACAATTTGTAACACAGGAATATAACGTGAATTATTTTCAAAACCAAAATAAATCCGGACCACTCTTAATAAAAAATAATACCAATAACAGTAGCCATAACGTTTTTAAGCCACATCAAAATTTCCAACCGAATTTTATTCAAAGACCAATTTTTAACGCAAATACGCCACACAATGCATTTAGGCCTAATTTTCCGTCACAGCCTATGAATATAAGACCCAATCCTAATAAGCCCCAACCGAGATTTTTTACAAATAATCAAGTTTTTGGTAAGCCTAGAACTAATGTGTTTAAGCCAAATAATCAAAACAGGTTTCCACCACCAAAACCAATGTCAGGCGTAGAAACAGCTATATTTAAACCATTCGCTAATAGACCACCACAAAACAACCAACAACAAAACTCTAATTTTTATTCTCAAAATCAAGGATTTAATCCACCTAAATTTGCTTTCGAAGAGCTTCATAATACTGAAACTCATAACATGCCCTATTATGAACAATATTCGTATGAAGAATGTCCACATTCTAGCACATACGACCCGTATCAGAATGTGTATTGTGATCAAAATTATTACGCCCAAAAGACCGAATTTTACGAATATGATTCAGAAAATAATCCTATTGTGAAATTACCTGACTCTGAAAATACGAATTATTACGAAGAACAAACTGACCGCGAAAATTTTACCAAGGTTCCTCCAGACAACAAAAAACCTTAGAACCTCAATTAATATCATTCAATATGTCAAATCCTAGTGAGTTATCTTATATAATTTTCCCAGAAACAAACCTAAAATTTCTTATTGATTCAGGCTCAACAAGATCTTTTATCGATACGAATCTTGCAAAAAAAATTTACCCAAATAATATAATAAATGATCCTTTTATAGTTTCGACCGTTTTCCAAAAATCAATATAGTGCCTTAATTCCCTCATCAAACATTTTTAATTTGCCGGAACAAAAAGATTTGAAATTCTATCTATTTAAATTTCATAATATATTTGACGGACTTATCGGACTTGACAATTTAAAAATACTTCAAGCTAACCTCGACTTTAATAAAGGCTTATTAGTTACACCTTATACTAGAATTAAATTACGTTTTCACAAAACGCAAAATGAGTTAAATTTTATTACAATCGCCCCACGTGTCGAACAAGTAATACAAGTAAAAACATAAGGAACGGTGATATCATAATACCACACCAAAGGTATCACAATTGCGAGATACCGGAATGTCTAACTGTTGCAAAAAATGGTTTTGCGATAACAACAATTCTCAACAATACTTGTGAAGAAGTAACCTTAGACTTCTCACAACCCATAAGCGTAGAACGTTTTTATGCGAGTGAATATGAAGAAATAAATTTAAATAATTTTAACGATTGTTCCGAATTAAAAAATTTGGATTTTTCAAAATTTAGAACAAACCATTTAAATTCAGAAGAACAAGCAAAGCTTTTAAAATTAATTCATGAGTACTCAGACATTTTTTATAACGAAGACGAACCTTTAACATTTACAAATGAAATTAAACATCGCATAAGAACCACAGACGAAATCCCGGTTTATTCTAAATCGTATCGCTACCCCTTTATTTATAAGCAAGAGGTAGATAAACAAATAAAGAAAATGCTAGATCAAAAAATAATACGACCGAGTAGCTCTCCGTGGAGTTCACCCATTTGGGTGGTACCCAAGAAGCTAGATGCCTCAGGGAAGCCAAGATACAGGGTAGTAGTCGATCTAAGGTGTGTAAACTCTAAGAGTTTAGATGATAAGTATCCTCTCCCGAATATAACCGATCTATTAGATAAGTTGGGAAAATGTCAGTACTTTAGTACCCTAGACTTAGCCAGTGGATTTCACCAGATCCAAATGCACGAAGATGACATCGAGAAAACGGCATTCAACACAGAAAATGGACATTACGAATTTCTTCGAATGCCCTTCGGGTTGAAAAACGCACCCGCGACATTTCAACGTGTCATGGATAATATCCTGAGAGGAATTCAAAATGAAAAATGCCTTGTATATCTTGACGATATAATTGTATTCTCAACATCATTACAGGAACATTTAGAACGGCTAAAATGCGTTTTTCAAAGGTTAAGAGATTCTAACTTTAAAATCCAGTTAGATAAATCGGAATTTTTAAGAAAAGAAGTGGCATATTTAGGCCATGTCGTCACGGCAGATGGCGTTAAACCAAACCCTGACAAAATAAAAGCAATCAAAGAATTTCCAATACCAAAAACAACAAAACAGATAAAAGTCTTTCTAGGTTTACTTGGATACTATATACGGTTCAGAAAAGACTTCGCTAGAATTACGAAACCACTCACAAAGTGTCTTAAAAAGGGTGCAAAAATCGAACATGACAAAGAATTTATTGAATGCTTTGAATTATGTAAAAATCTGCTAATAAACGAACCAATACTTCAATACCCTGATTTTACCAAGACATTTAATTTAACGACGGATGCCAGCAATGTGGCAGTTGGTGCTGTGTTATCACAAGGACCAAAAGGACAAGACTTACCGATCGCGTATGCTTCGCGAACTTTGAATGATTCAGAAAGGAACTATAGTACCACCGAAAAAGAACTTTTGGCAATTGTGTGGGCCACAAAGTATTTTCGCCCATATATTTTTGGAAGAAAAATAAATTTAATTACAGATCATAAACCCCTACAATGGCTAATGAACCAAAAGGATCCCAGTTCTAAATTACTACGCTGGAGAATAAAAATTGATGAGTTCGACTACAACCTTATCTACAAACGGGGTAAATTGAATACCAACGCGGACGCACTTTCTAGAATCGAGTTGCATACCAAAGAAACTGAAGACATTTTTTCACTAAAATCATACGTAGAAAATTTTAATAAATCTTTAGAGGAAACAACCTCAAATGAAAATTTAGACCAAATATCGACCATTGCACAAGCAGATGACAATGAACCCGCGCGTGAGGTCGGTCACACCACAAATAATCAAACAGCTGATGACGAACCACCCGACGACAACATGACAGTACATACAAACCAGAGTGAAGACCCTATAGTAGGAATTCCCATTTACGATATTCCAGTAAACTACGGATCAAATCAGATAATAATTTCCTCTGTATTTCATTCACCTGCACGACCTAAGACGACAATACTATTCGAGAAAAAACGGAGAATCTCTGTTCAAATTTCTGAAAATAATTTTGAAAATGATATCCTAACCTTTATTAAAGAATTAATCATACCTGATAAACAATATCATTTATATTTTGAGAATGCAGAAATGTACGAGCCTTTCTGCGAAGTAATTAGAAAAACATTCAAATGGCCTTCGCTAAAATTTAAGCGCTGCCTGACAAAACTTATTGACGCTACAGACAAACGAGACATACCAGAAATAATTAAAAATTACCACGAGTCAAAAACAAACCATCGCGGTATTGATGAGACTTTGAGCAAAATAAAGGAAGGCTATTATTGGCCGAACTTAAAAAATTCTGTTCAAACTTACATTAATGATAGCGAGACATGTCAATTAAGTAAATATGAACGACATCCTATCAATATAAAAATGAACGTAACACCAACTGCTTTAAAACCCTTCGAGATAATACATTTAGATACTTATACACTCGAACAAACCAAATTTTTGACAATAATAGATAGTTTTTCAAAATATGCTCAAGCATATTCTTTGCAATCCCTCGCTGCTACAGAAACCGTAGACAAACTTTTAATATTTTTCTCACATCATAGTATTCCCAAACAAATAATTGTTGACAATGGCACAGAGCTCAAGAACACAATAGTGACAGAACTTTTGAATTTACATAAAATAAAGGTACACTTTTGCTCTCCTAGTTGAACGGCTCCACTCTACTTTAGCAGAGCATATAAGGTTACTAAATAACCAAACCTTTAGTAAAACACCAATAAGTCAAAAAATGATTTATGCCATTATTGCATATAACCATTCAATTCATTCTTCCACTAATTTTAAGCCAATTGATGTTATAAATGGTCATACTACAAATAATGATCCTTTTGATATTAAAATAAACCAATTACTTTTAACAGATTATGTCAATAACCATAAAGAAAAATCACAACTTATGTATGCCAATATAAATCAAAAATTAATACAAAAGAAAGAAAAGGTAATATCTAAAATAAATGAAAACCGAGACGACACTGAACTATTTGAACCAAATCAAGACGTTTACGTTAAGAAGCATGTTAGACAAAAACTTGCTGACAAATTCGAAAAACCGACCAAAGTTAAATCTGTAAATAAAAACCGTAAGACAATACAGACGCAACTTCGTACTAAAATTCACATGGACAACTTAAAACGACCTTTAAGGAGAACTTACAGCTTTGACTAAAACAAACGTATTATATTTCAGCCTGGTCGCCGCCGTTATCGAAGACAGAGAAAAAATTATTATCAGACAACTAGACGACAACCCAGGAATCGTGCCGATTAAGCTAGGACAAGCTAAACTTACAGAATACACGTATACCTTAATTCACTATTATGACTTGAATCCAATAATATCTGAAATTAATAAATTAAACGCAAAATCAAAAAATATTACAAATTCATTAATTATACATAAAGAATACTATGCCGAATCATCTAATTACTTAAAAATTCTTGCAATTTCTCAAGAACGCGTAGAAAATAAAATTAAAGAAATTTTACCCCATCCATTAAGAAATAAAAGAGGATTAATTAATGCTGCAGGGTCTGTATTTAGGGCTGTAACGGGAAACTTAGATGCGGAAGATGGCGCTCGCTACGAAAACCTAATAAAAAACTTACAAGGACACCAAAAATTATTAAGTAATAACATACGTAACCTAAATGAGATTTCAACAAGCGTCATTACGAGTTTTAACACAACAATTAAAAAAATAAGCCAAAATGAAAAACTTCTCGAGGGTAAAATAAAACAAATAAGTTATATTGTACAAAAAACAACGTACAAAGAGAACATGTATTTTATTAAAGACACTCTTGATCAAATTATTAACTTGTACGAAATAATCGATTCCATTTTACAAGATGTTGAAAACTCCGTTACATTCGCAAAGCTTAAAATATTTCACCCGAGCATAATTCAAACCAAAGATCTTTTAAATGAACTCAAAAAACTCGAAAAAATGGTAGGTTCAAAACATTTAATTTTGCCCACTAACCTAGAAAATATATTTTTATTCGAAAATATTATAGACGTCGACTGTTTTACCCTAAATAACCGTGTAACATATTTATTACGAATTCCAGTAACCAATCCAAATAGTTTTTCTTATTATCACTTGTACTCTATACCAATTGAGCATCAGAGTCTGTTTAAGGTTGTTATACCGCGGAACAAATATTTACTTAAAAATCAATTGTACTTTACTCATCGTCCGGACCCTTGCCAAGAAGTTGTGCCCAACCTATTTCTTTGCAAAAAAGAAGACCTCACAGAGATCACTTCAAAAAGTCCTTGCGAAGTACAGCTCTTACAGACCACAAAAAGCACTTCTACCTGCCAACAAATCGACGTTACAATAAGTCGACCTGTAATAAGTCAATTGGATAATTCCAATCAATGGATTGTAGTGCCAAATACCGAACTAGTAGAACTGCAATGTGACTCCCAAGAAGAACGCCAAAAACTACATGGAAGTTATATGTTGACCCTTCCAACAGGATGCCAAGCAAAAATCAACGATATGTCGATTATCAATAATCAAAACGACGTCGATACTAATAAGCAACCCATCCTGTTCCCGGACTTCCAAGATACACCTGAACAAGACTTTCCCGTCCTGAATTTGAGCTTCCATTTACAAGAAATCAAATTAGACGAACTTCACAAAATCAAAAACAAAATTGAAGAAAATCATGTCCCAGAACTTTTCGACCGAATTTCGAAATTTCCAAGCCTATGGACAATTTTTATATACACCCTTTTTCTAACTATTTTTGGATATTTTTTGTTTAGATATTTTATCCGAAATAGATGTTTGAAAAAGATGACCGCAACCACAACCACAACAGAACCGAATCCGAGCCAACTCATTGAACTACCCCCTATCAGGGTTAGTTAAATCTAAGAAGGGAGGAGTTATCTGACCATCCAACCAAGGAACCTGCTGACACTGCATATTAGATGACCTAGCATATATGCGAATTTCTGCGACGCGAGGGCAGTCAGTTGAAAGCATCGACGTAAAACATTTTATTTTTGTTTCTAAATAACTTGTATTTTTGAAATAAACATTTTTTTAAAAAGGCGATTCCGTAGTCTCGTTTTGTAATTCATAAACATTTTGGTGGGATCACAAAGAAAGGGAATCCTGAGTTTTTTCGTTGCACGACAGCCGAGAGTGATTTTTTTTTTCTAGAAAAAATGTGTTGTTAATAATCTTTTTTTCAAAAACACAAGTATTGGAACTTCTATTGGTCCTATTAGAACAAAAGAAAACTGCTGATTCGTTTTTAAATTTCCGACAAAACAACTCTGAATTTAGATGTTTACGTCCAACAGATAACCTACAAAACAACAGAAACCACATGACAAAAAATTTCAAATTTTCTACAATTTAGTTATATTTAAAAATATAATAAATAATTTTGGTATCCTTGTGAAAAGATACTTCTAGTTGTCACTAATAATCATGTCAAATTATAGGTCTTTGTATCTAATAGAACGGTCAATAACTGCAAATCCATTAGAAAATTGAATCGTCTGTAGTTTTTGTGCAAAGCGCCAAGTTGAATGTTCTATTTTATAAAATGTAAATTTTTTATTCTCCTCAAAATGGTATAATTTTTTTTTAAATAAAACATTTAAATTTCTAAAAATTCGAAAAATCGGTTTTCTATGTTTAGAGTATTTTTATAATTATTATATAGGTAATAATTATGCTCAATAAAAATCCCAACAGCTACAAAAGCTTATTTTTAGGCAAAAAATAATTCTAATTAACAAAATTTTATTTTTAGATAAAATAAATTTCATTTCATTTTTAAATACTATTTTTCAACAAAAAGTAATTAGTTGTTAAAAAAAATAAAATGTGTTTAATTTAAAAATAAAATTGTTTTAGCTATTTATATTTCCCATTTTTGTAAGAATAAGCTTTTGTATCGATTTGGCTTTCCTTTTGAGCATAATCGCTTTTCTCTCTATACATAATTATATAAATAAATATATAAAACTCAAAAAAAAATAATTAAGAAATTTAGCAGAATTTCTAATTTAAAATTTTGAAAATGATTTAAGTAATGTGTTTTTTGTTGTTTTATGTTATGTATTAGTCGTAGGACATAATGAAAATTTTAAAATAAATAAATGGTTTTTTTTTGTTTTCCATTGAACCGATGGAAACCGTTTTACTTACATCTTTGTAAAACAAAATTAAGAAACGTCATTTTTCTACACAAGTCAAAAAAAATATGAATTCCGGCATTTGTGCAATGAAAAAACACAGGATTTCCTTCCTTTGTGAGCTCGCTAACATGCCTATACAAAAAAATCTTTTCAGAAAAATTTCAGTAGATTGCCTCCACTAAACTGTCTTTAACCAAAACTAAGGTTTCAGTGGAACATTCTCGCTATTAACATATTTATAAAATTAAATTGAAGAAAATGAAAAGTGGAAAAAAATTTTATTTTACTTTTCATTGTCTTTAATTCCAAATTTACTAACTTTTCTCTGCTTTCGGTTTCCTAACCGACGGTCTCTTGTAAGATACGTTTTGAAATACGGTTATATTTACTTGCAACGTCAAAATTATCACTCATTTTTGAATAACAATATGTACCTTCTTTTTAAGCTTGTCGTTCAGTTTTTATTTACTCTTAATACATTAATTAATCTACAATAAGAACTCCACATTTACTGTCGGGCCTTTATAGTTTTTAGGTTTTACACCTGAAACACTATTTTATAATAAGGTGTAATAGATAATATTTTCTATTGGTTTAGAAAGGTAAGCATTTGGTTTTATCAACTGTCTTTAATCATATTTGATAAGAACTTTTACACTATTTTGTTTTTGTAAGATCCACTTTTGGCCGATTTTAATTTCACGTAACACTGTGGGTAATAATTTGCTGAGCAAGATCGCAGTTTAGTTCAGTAGATTTTCTATTTGACAGTCTTCAATGCCTGCCCCGATATCCATAATATTTATTTACCAAAAAGTAAGTCATTATAATGTATTATAATGATTGTTTTGGTTGACTATTTATTTTCATATTTTTAAAGGAATACCCAAACATTTCAATTTCATTCTTTTTTAATCAACTCATTTTGTATGACAATTATCATAGTTACTTTACTCGTGAGAGGGGAGTATTGTAATCGTAAAAAAACACCGTCCAGTTTTTTTGCAGATTTTTGGGGTTTAGGATCCCTATACCATCGGTCTATCTATACGCGGCATAGTTTAGAAACTATTTACCACGTTGACTTCAAATTTTGATCAATAATCAGGTGTGAAACAAGGATAAACTGGTAAAATTCTAGTGCTATTTCTTTTAGCAAAACAAAATAAAGGCCTAATGAGTTGTTTAAATATTCGGTAAAATTCCGTTTTTTCGAATAAAAACTTTTCTTTTTTGAAGGAAAATAGTAAATTACATAATTTATTTTTTGTAGGCTATGTAAATAAAGTTGTAAAAAATAAATAAACAAATAATAGTAATAATAATCATAATAACATAAAAATGAATGGACTTTCTTCGTACATATACGTATTATGCTATCTTTCTTTCCCTTAATAAAAGAAAGTTAGGGTAAACAATTTTTTTAGGGATTAATATTTGCATGATCTGCATGAAAAGTTTGTAAATGTAATAATTCGTTGTATTGTACTAAATTTCCGCAAGAAATAATCTCCTTTTATGCTCGGTTCATATTCCCATAAAAACCTGTTTAAATATGTTTAACTTCTAAACTTAAACAAAATCCTCTTAAGCATGGTAACACTCGCATAATTGAAGAGCAAACAGAGCGGTTAACTTTAAATGAAAAAACGATTAAGGATTTCCTCCCTTTTAAACGTACCGTCAAGTAAGGGTAAATGCCACTTACCACCCCGATATAATGTTACAAACGCCACCGGCTCGCCTTATAATCTCTATTAAGGATGTAGGGTTGACTGTATATTGGATTAATTTTGTTCTCGCAAATACTTAACGAAAATATTGTTTTTTTTTTCTGTAAATAAGAAATTTTGAAAAAAAAATTGAGGCTTATGTCCAGTTAAGCTTACTTGAATTTATTTCAACGATTTTTGGTATGTTAGATTTTTTCGCGCTTATACCACGAATCCGTTAATTTATTTCTACGAAATTTCGTTTTCTATTTTTCTGTCATTAAAGTCTATAATATACAAATATTTGGCAACTACTATAATAAATCGATAAAATCAATACATTTTTACATTTAAATGTGTCCGTGTATTTATAGTTTGTATAATTATCCAGTTTCTCTATCTCTAATTTCAAATGTATTTTTATGAAGATTTTTGTTTAAAACAACGTGAAAAATTACTAAATGATTTATGTTAAAATTTTCTTAAATATCTGAGAAAAGAAGGAAGAAATAATTATAAATTTTAATTATAAAACTTAATTAATAACTTAAGAAAAGAACGTAAGCGTAACTGAGATAACGTCGTAAAAAATAATGATAAAATCGGTGATAGTAAGCTTAATCAATATTTGGCCAAAATTTCCTCCCAGTTCGGGTCCAAATCTGAACTGAAAATGGTTCTGATGTAAACTGCGGTTCATAATAAGTGGATTGCTGACATTTTTAGGGTAATTTGGGAGTCAAATATATCGAAAAACAAAAAGATATAACGGCATTCTCATGCCAGCAGCGAGGCTCACGATTTTTTACAAATTATTAATTGAATTTTTTTTACTGGGTGTATAAGAAAAGCATGATTTTTTTTTCTCCAATATTCAAGATCTTCGCTATAATATATTTTCCAAAAAGATATATTGGAACAGTCCAACATCCCCTTTATCGTTTGAAACTATATATGCATAGGTATATACGGAAATAAATAAGTTGCTGATCAGAATAAAAAACGTGCTACCATCGTAATTTATTAAAAAAAACTTCACCAAATTTTAAACATGTAATTAGCTTCACTGGTAGTATACGCTACCATAAAAATAATTATTTAATTCAGCCCTTATGGGCAAGTTTATTCTTAGTAAAATTTACTAAAACCACCGCTATTTATAAACCAACCTCAGCGAAGATATAGCCCTGGGAGACACTTCACATTACCGTAAAAATAATTGTTTAAATCAGCCCTTAAGGTTAAAGGTTTAAATATTTTTACTAAAATATTACGACCGGCGTTATTTATAACTCTAACTCAACGAAATCATAGTCCTGAGAAACATTTGGCAAGAGCTTTATGCTACCATAAAAAATATTATCTAATTTAGCCCTAAAGGGCACCAATACTCTTAAAGATTTTTACTAAAACCCACCGTTATTTAAAAATCAAGAACAACGAAAATATAGTCCTGAAGGATATTTTACAAGAGCTTTATGCTACTACAAAAATTATTATTTAATATAGCCTTAAAGGGCTACTTTACTCTCCAAAATTTTTACTAAAACAGTGCGACCACCGTTATTTATAAATCAAACGCAATGAAAATATAGTCCTGAGTGACAATTTACAAGAGCTTTATGCTACCGTAAAAATTATTATTTAGTTCAGCCCTAAAGGGCTACTTAACTACAAAATTTTTACTAAAACAGTGCGACCACCGTTATTTATAAATCAAACACAACAAAAATATAGTCCTAAGTGACAATTTACAAGAGCTTTATGCTACCATAAAAACTATTATTTAATTCAGCCATAAAGGGTTACTTTACTCTTAAACATTTTTACTAAAACAGTGCGACCACCGTTATTTATCAATCGAACACAACGAAAATATAGTCCTGAGAGGCATTTTACAAGAGGTTTATGCTACCACAAAAATTTTTATTTAATTCAGCCCTAAAGGGTTACTTTACTCTTAAACATTTTTACTATAAAACAGTGCGACCACCGTTATTTATAAATCCAACGCAACGAAAATATAGTCCTAAGAAATATTTTACAAGAGCTTTATGAGACCACAAAAATTATTATTTAACTCAGCCCTAAAAGGCTGCGTTACTTTTAAACATATTTACTAAAATAGTGCGACCACCGTTATTTATAAATCAAACATAACGAAAATATAGTCCTAAGTAACAATTTACAAGAGCTTTGTGCTACTATAAAAACTATTATTTAATTCAGCTATAAAGGGCTACTGTACTACTGTACAATTTTTTTACTAAAACAGTGCGACCACCGTCATTTTTAAATCAAACACAACGAAAATGTAGTCCTGAGAGACATTTTACAAGAGCTTTGTGCTACCACAGATATTATTATTTAATTCTGCCTTAAAGGGCTACTTTACTCCTAAACATTTTTACTAAAACAGTGTGACCACTGTAATTTATAAATTAAACACAACGAAAATATAGTCCTGAGTGACAATTAATAAGAGCTTTATGCTGCCATAAAAACTACTATCTAATTCAGCCCTAAAGGGCTACTTTACTCTTAAAGAATTTTACTAAAACAGTGCGACCACCGTTATTTATAAATCAAACACAATGAAAATGTAGTCCTGAGTGACAATTTACAAAAGCTTTATGCTACCATAATAACTATTATTTAGTTCAGCCCTAAAGGGCTACTTTACTCTTAAAGACTTATACTAAAACAGGGCGACCACCGTTATTTATAAATCAAACACAACGAAAGTATAGTCTTGAGAGGCGTTTTACAAGGGCTTTATGCTACCACAGAAATTTTTATTTAATTCAGCCCTAAAGGGCTACTTTACTCTTAAACATTTTTACTAAAACAGTGCGACCACCGTTATTTATAAATTAAACACAACGAAAATATAGTCCTGAGTGACAATTTACAAGAGCTTTATGCTACCATAAAAGCTATTATTTAATTCACCCCTAAAGGGCTACTTTACTATTTAAAACTTTTACTAGACCAGTGCGACTACCGTTATTTATAAATCAAACACAACAAAAATATTGTCCTAAGAGACATTTTACAAGAGTTTTATGCTACTATAAAAACTATTATTTAATTCAGCCCTAAAGGATTATTTTACTCTTAAAGATTTTTACTAAAACAGTGCAACCACCGTTATTTATAAATCAAACACAACGAAAATATAGTCCTGAGTGACAGAGACAAGTGCTTTATGCTACCATGAAAACTATTATTTAATTCAGCCCTAAAGTGCTATTTTACTCTTAAAGATTTTTACTTAAACAGTGCGAACACCTTTATTTTTAAATCAAACACAACAAAAATATTGTCCTGAGAGACAATTTAAAAGGGCTTTCAGCTACCGTAAAAAGAATTGTTTAATTTGACCTTGATGGGTTACTTTACTCTTAAACAAATGTCACTTAAACCTTGCGACCACCGTTAATTATGAATAAAACTCAACTGAAGTATACTCCTGTTTTAATTAAAATATGCCCTGATGGATCTAATTAGGTAAATATTGTATATGCTTATACTATCGAACACAAGATAACAAAAAAGACGCCTTATGCCAAAAAGTTAATTTTTTTAGAGTGGAAACGTATTTTCCGCCCTTTATAAAACTGTAAGAAATGCGTAACATGCTTTTACGCCCTAGGAACAAATAAGGATACTTAATATCATAAATCATAACTTTGGAGCTTTCATCTAAATCAGCATCACAAAAAAATATTTTTGCTGTAAAATCACTCTTTGGACTGATTTAAATCGTTATTTTTACAGCAGCTTAACGCCCTTGTAAAGCGTCTCTCAGGACTATATTTTCGCTAAGATTGATTTATAAATACGGATGATCGCACGGTTTTAGTAATTTTCGTTAAGAGTAAAGTAGCCCCTAAGGGCTGAATTAGGCAATATTTCTTATGGTAGCATAAAGTTCTTTTAAAATAACTAGTAGGACAATATTTTTGTTGAGTTTGAGTTATAAATAACGATGGTCGCACGGTTTGAGTAAAAATCTTTAAGAGTAAAGTAGCCCTTTACGGCTGAAATAAATAATAGTTTTTATGGTAGCATAAAGCTCTTGTAAATTGTCACTCAGGACTATATTTTCGTTGTGTTTGATTTATAAATAACGGTGGTCACACTGTTTTAGTAAAAATTTTGAAGAGTAAAATAGCCATTTACGGCTGAATTAAATAATAATTTAATGTAAATGTAAATTGTGACATAGGACTATATTTGTGTTGTGTTTGATTTATAAATAACGGCGGTAGCACTGTTTTAGTAAAAATGTTTAAGGGTAAAGTAGCCCTTAGTTTTATTAAAAATATCTATGAGTAAAGTAGCCCTTAAGGGCTGATTTAAATAATAATTTCTACGGTAACTTAAAGTCCTTGTAGAGTGTCTCTCAGGACTACATTTTTCTTGAGTTTGATTAATAAATAGCGGTGGTCGCACGGTTTTAATAAATTTTGTTAAGAATAAACTAGACCTTTAGGGCTGAATTAAATAATTATTTTTAGGGTAGCTTAAAGCCCTAATAGTGTGTCTCTTAAGACTATATTTTTGTTAAGTTAGGTTTATAAATAACGGTGGTCTCACGATTTTAGTATTTTTTTTTTAAGAGTGGTAAGAGTAGCTCTCACGGGCTAAATTAAATAATTATTTTTATGGTATCGCGTCCACTAGAGAAGCCAATTACATGTTTAAAGTTTGGTGAAGTTTTTTTTATAAATTAAGATGGTAGCACGTTTTTTATTCTGGTCAGCAAATTATGCACACCCGGTACATACATACCTCAAATAGACCGAAATGAGTTACCCTTATTTGAAAATGGCTAACTGGGTGTGAAAATATAAGTAAATCATTTTGTTGGCCATGTTTACTTTTTGAAAATGAAAAAGGTCTCTGGAATAAAACTGTTTTTTCGATTTAAACAATTTCCATAAAGTTGTAAAAAGACACATTATGTCCAAAGCGCATTTACAGGCCGTCATAAAAAAAAAGTCTTAATTGGAAATTAGTCACCGCCAACACAATGAACTAGTCGATAAAAATAGGCAAATATTAAGAAGACTTATCGATGTTGTCTGTTTTCTCGGACAGTACGAATTGGGATTTAGAGGTCATGACGAAACAAGGGTTTCTTCAAATAGAGGAAATTTTCAAGATTTACTTAGTTTAGTGGCTAAATATGATGATTGCTTAAAAATCATTTAGAGCAGTCTAGCGTTTTTCGCGGAACGTCGAATCGAATCCAGAATGATTTAAGTTCCGCTGTTGCAACCATTATTCTAAAAAGAATTAAGCAGGAGATTGGCGACGCGCGGTTCATTGCTATTATTCTGGACGAAACAACTGATATCAACTAATTTTAGCCAATTATCTATAGTAATACTCTATACGTTAAAACAGACGAAAGCATTCAAGAGCGATTTTTAGGTTTTAAGAATGTGTGAAAATCGTACAGCAGATGCATTATATACCTTAGTTTATAACGTTACTAAAGAAATTAATGGAGAGAAAAAATTAGTTGCTAAGAGCTATGATGGAGCTGCAGTGATGGCAGGACAATTAGGGGGCCTCCAAGCTAAAGTTCGAGAAACTTTCCCAAGTGCTGTGTTTGTCCATTGTTTTGCTCATAAATTAAATTTAGTTTTATCCCAGTCCGTCAATCACATTAAAGAGTGTAAAGTATTTTTCGTTACTTTAAGCGGCATGGCTGCTTTTTTTCCTAGTCAACAAAACGTACACAAGCTTTGGACTCCACTGTCCACAAACGATTGCCCAAAGTAGCTCCTACTAGGTGGAACTATAATGGAAGATTTGTGTTAACAGTATCTGAAAATCGTGAATCACTGATTGAAGTATTTGAGAATATAATAGAAAATAATGAGACGTGGGACTCAGAAGCAATAAATAGTTCGAGGGGGCTTTTGGACTGTTTGAAACGAGATTTTAATTTTAATTATTTGTTGAACATATTTTCAGAAATATTTCCGTTCTCGGACAATGTTTTTAATATATTACAAACTAAAACAAATGATATTGCTTTTTGGTTAAAAAAAAGTGGATGATTTTAAGTCCATGTTAAGCCAAAAAAGAGATGATTGACCTATTTTGGGAGAAAACTATGGCGTTAAATGTAGAGCCACAAGCCAAGCGTCTTCGAACAGACAAGGTGGGAGATGTTCAAGCATCATACAGACGCCTCTTTTATGAAATAATCGATCAAATTCAGCAACAAATAAACTATAAATTTAACGGTTTAAATGATTTTATATTCCTCGAGCTTTGCAATTTTGATGCATTTAAAGGAAAAACTTTTCCAGAAGACGTGTTTCTTCTTCTTTATTATGGCCAGTTCTTCGACCGAGTGTTACTGCGATCTGAACTAAAAGTGATTTACGAAACTAATGACATTAGCGCAAAAAATAACGCCAAGGAACTAATGCAATTTTTAAAAGACAAGGAGCTGGAAGATGCCTACACCAAAGTGTCGAAATTGTGTGAATTAGTATTGATAATACCTGCCACAAGTTCATCAGTAGAAAGCATTTTTTCAACACTTAAACGTATAAAAAATTTCGTGAGAGATTCAACGGGGCAGGAGAGACTTTCGCATACATCGCTGTTATCCATTGAAAATAAACTTTTCGTTTTTATGATGACGTCATTGACGAATTTGCAAAAAATGATCGAAGAATCGAATTGCATTACAAATAGGTAAGTTTCTAAAAATTACTTCCCTTTATTAAAATTTCACCTCACGCCCCTGCCATACACATATTTAATTAAATAAAGATATTAGCGCCTACGATGGACTTTTTGAAAAAGTTGCAAAATCGTTTTCAGATCATAATTTATAGCCTGTTTTACTAGTGGAAGAGAACTAACATTAATTTACTTCGTTTTATAAAGAAAACAACTCTTAGAGAGCACAAATATTGGAAAAAAAACGCGTACATTTTAAATTTATTTCAAACGGTGGCCTGCAATAACTTGATGACAATGAGCTTGTATTGAAAAAGAACCAAATAATGTTGAGAAAATAATACATAAAGTTGTTTTTTTAATAAACTCCTTAGACATTAGATCCCAACTGAACAATTCCCTAAAAGAGATTTTTGAGAATTCCATAGTTCATATACAATAAAGTAATTCATTGAAAAGATATCTCGCCTTGTACTGCTTGTTAGTTTTTAAAACTATTTTTTGTCCTAACATGTATGCCAAATTTTGATAGTAGCCAGGAGGTAGTCTTTCCACACATGTGTTTAGGTTTGAAAAGAGTCTTGATGAAGTAAGCAATTACTTCTTTTTGGGTAATTTGAAATAAAGCATACTATCGGGTTTGATTTTTGATAAGTAAGTTAATATTTAAAAATTTCGAAATTGGATATCTAACACGAATTTTACATGTTAACCAATAAATTTATTCGATTCCCAAAAATAATCTAATGTTTTTATTATAACATCACGAAGCAAATAAAGCCAGGACATTTTTTTAGTCACTAGTTTTCATAAACGGGCGTCCATGGGAATTGTATCCCTGCATACAGGTGCAATACTACTTAGTTGTGTCATTGAGAGCCTTATTGAATTAACGATAGAAAAATACGTAATAACTAACATAAGCGCGGAAGAATTTCTACCAATCACAAGAAGTATACGAGATATTATTTGCATCCTTGACTGAAATATAAATTTTTCATAAGAACGAATTCTTACCTATGCGTCAAGCAAATCCATCTGTAATGGCGGTAAGTTAAATTGTGACAGTCAAGGGGGTTAATAAATAATTCTGTAACGTAATTCTACCAAGGACTATTCCTTAATTCCCCTTGATTAATTTCTCAGAATTGTACTAAACAATAAAAGAAAGTTCTGTTGTGGAGTCCAATTTTCAAAATACATTACAAATATTTAACCAATATGTGTAAAAAACTGCATTTAAGTGAGTGTTTCAAGCTTTCAATCGTTTGCTTAAAAAAAATCAGAATAGCTATAATGCTTGTACCAGAAATTATTACTATAATAAAATTATTAGGGGCATTTTATCATATCCAATACAAATATTTGAAAATGGTGTTTCTCCTCTGAAAATATGGCTTATTATCTAATCATTTTGTTTATTCTTTAAATGTAATAATTTTAAGAGTTTAGTAGATTTACCCCTGAAATAAAATGCTGGTAAATTTTGCATAAGTAATTTATTTGTTTTATAAACATAAATAAAAAAAGCGATTCTTTTTCTAAACAAAAACAACGTTTGTGGCTAAGATGAAGGATCACGAAATATATTCAAAATACAAGGATCTGAACAGTTATGAAAATATCAAATCATTTAAATTTATTTATGCCATTTTTATGGTACTTAGGATGACCATTTATATTTTTAAATTTCAAAAGGGTTTTGTCTAACGGTCAAGGAAAATAAGAAAACTCCCCGTTGAAATCCAGGGATTGAATATATGAATCATTTAGGGTTACCCACACATGATGATTTCGGTTGAACTTTAAAACAAAGATATTTAATATTTTTTGATTAACTATAAAACGGATATATCGTCGAGTTTATCACATAAAGGCGTATGTCAATGTTTGGTCAAATATAGTTTTGCATATCACTACATGTAAAATGTCAAATACTTTATTATAACCAAGAGGCGTATATTAGTATCAAACTGTTTTATTTTATATGCATGACAAATATTGTCTCACCTCAAATATAGCAAGAGTAGGTACATTATTGCAAATAGGCGGATTTTAAGATACGCCCATTCATCATAAAGCCGACATCAAAATCATCTATTAAAAGCAATAAAAGGTAAAAGTTAGAAAAAATAGATAAGGAACTAGCAGCGCAGAGTAAAAAGAACATACATGTTTTTAACTGTCGAATTACAAAAATGCCTTACAACACCTACCTTGACTAATTAACATTTTTTTTATAAACTGAAGCTCTACTCATATAACTATACCATTTCTGATCCCTCTATGAATACTACTACCTGCATTATGTCGAATAAATCTAAATCTGGACGAGGGGTTGATTAAATGGCCTCTAAATTATTCAAGTGGGCATTTACACTAAATGAAAATCTGAATAAAACTACTTTGTTATGTGGGATATATGTCCATTACAAAATAGAAATTCTGTAATAGTTATAGCGTAATTTTGGTTAATGCAGGAGCATTCGTATTTAAACATGACCATACATTTTTATTACTCTTATTCACTTATTGAAAGAAAGCGAAAACGAACTCTTATTACAAAAGTCTGTCTTCAGTGCAATAATCTAAGGAGATCTAGTAGACGTGCAATATTTCCAACTAATTTGCCTCCTTTACATATTGTACCCACGGACATTTTAACAAAAAAGTTTTTCCATTGGCAGAGCTTGCTTTAGTGGGTTCCAACCAGTTCCATAGTTTCAACCAAAATTTGCCCACGCTGATATCCCAAACGATGATATACAAAATGTTCTCATGTTTTTAAAAACTATGTAACTTTCCTCTATAATAAAACCTTTTTGATAGAATATCGGACTTTTTTTTAAATGTTATGTCCACAGTTATATTAACATTATATCATATACTATCATTGTAAGTTTTTTTGAGGGCTAAACATTATTAGGTCGATTTTTTTTCATAAAAAAATTACCCTTTAAAATCAGAAATTACTCTACACCATCTAGATACCAATTTAATAAAAAAAAGTTTTTTGTGCATATTCTATAAAGAGAACTAAATATTATAATCTTAATACATTTCCTTTATAATTTTTAAATAGCTCTTTTTTAAAATCTGCTAACTGGACTTAAACTGCTTTTTTCTAACTAGTCAGTCACGACCAGTTTCTCCTTGATAATTCCAAAACTAAACTGAATACTTTTGGCAGTCGTTAACATTAAATTGTTGCAAATGTATTTGGCGTAACATCCCTATGAACTTACCAATACAAGCGAACGGCAGCCAGTCTTCAGCCAGAGCTGTTGGTTGCAGATTCTCGGGAAGAAAATACTATATACAAATATAAATATATCAAAGACGTAAAATGCTTATAAAGTTATTACCATTATATCAAACTGTGAACATCTGGCGAAATGTTATGACGTAAAATATGTAAATATAAAAATTAAATTATATGGCGCACAGGGAAAAAAATCATGATTTTTTTCTTTGTTACCGCAAAAAAATCTTTCGCCAAGGCTGTTTTACAAAAAAATAAGTTATTCATTCTTAGAAAACTTGGTTCATGTACCCCGAAAATTGCACCATAAACTTCACATCTTAACTTGAAACCCTCTAGTCATCTAGAGGACATCTTCGACGTTACCGGTCACCAACACAAAAAAATTTTCAGGCATCTAGAAAGGCTTATTGAAAAATAGAGAGTCAAAAAAGTTTAGGATGCCATTTACGTTGTTGATGAAATGTTGAACCAAACAAAGACGAGACCAAAATATAGCCATTACCCTTTAACACACACTGCCTTTAAAAAAAATTCAAAAAACCAAAATGGGTTCATTATGGCACTTTTATAATGCAGGAACATGTTGCACCCCCAAGGAGAACCAAGAAAAAGGTGACGAGGGAATCATCTCCAGAAAATTTTGAAAGTTTGACATTCCACCTCCACCATTCTTCCTCACTTCAGAAGGAACTTATGCCAGCCTAATGCCATATAATAAAGTTATAATTACAGTGATGTTCTCTGCTGTCGCCGCTAGTAAAAAGAGTTCAGAACCCGGCAATATTCAGTATCTCCCGAATAGAGCTGGCGAATTACTCTTGAGCGGAGCCAAAATTATAACTTGAAACGGAAAACCAGACATTGTCAAAACTGGCTGAATGCTGAATACTAAGAAACCGTAGTGGCAGAAGAAAAAGGCCAAATACCAGATATAATTTGTAAACAAAACAAAATTCTTTTAATTTAGAGAAGCTAAAAATACAAACAGAATGTAATATACAATCAATTATGAATAAGACATTCGAGGTATATAAGTTGCACTCCACATAAAAGTCTTGATATTCTAAAGGTTATATTTAATTGCAATGTTATAATGTTCAATTTTATTTCAGACTACTAATGGGCTTAAAATAATGAAAAATCTTCAGCAAAACGTGCGTTCCATATAAAGCAAACATAAAGACATACAGCTTTGATAAATGATATTCGAAGAACTATGTAAGCTGAAACTTTCTGGTAGTTCAAATGTTCTCAAAGTTTTAAATTGATATTTTGCGAGAAAGAAGAGAGTAAATATGGTTATCCTAATTCATTTGAGTGAAATGGAAGCAAGGAAATCAGAAAAATGAAATATTGTATTGTAAATGAAAAAATTGTTATTTTCGTCATTAAAGAAGGCCAGTATCTTATTAACTAAAACTGATTATAAAGTCAAAATATGTCACCTTCAATTTTATCACCCTATTATTATAGACTCTATTAACTTTCTTCCATGAAGTACATAATACGTAAATCAATCATCCCAGTTGCGTCCACTGCAGAACATAGGTCTCCCTAGGTCTTCTCCATCTGCCCCTGTCTTGTGCCACTTGTATTCAGTTCCTTTCAATGCGCTTTAAGTCATCTGACATCTAGTAGGTGGGCGGACTCTACTGCGGTATGCTTCTTTACTAGGTCTCCATGCGATCTCTGAGAGATACACCCAACATTGCACGTTCCATTGCTCTCTGTGTAATACGGATTTTGCTGATTACCTTTTTCGTCAATGATAGTGTCTCTGCCCCATTAGTGAGCACTGGTAGTACGCACTGGTCGAAAGTTTTTCTCTTAAAACTCATAGGTATGTTTGACTTGAATACATAATTTAACTTTCCAAAAGCCACCCAGCTTAGTCCTATGCGGCGTACGAGTTCACGTTTGATTATCTCTATCTATGCGTATCTCATGACCCAAGTATTTATAAGAGGTCGTTTGTTTGATGTTCATTCGAGCAATAAAGATATTGATGTTAAGCAGTTAAGTTTGGTCATTATTTAAGTTTTTGACTTGTTGATATTCAGTCCAACCTCTAACGAAGAATGGTGCAGCCTCTCCAGCAATTTAATAGCATCGTCCATTTGATCGACAATGAGGACGATATCATCCGCGAATCTCAAGTGGCTCAGCCTCTCTCCATTTATGTTTATACCCCTATCATCCTAATCTGCTCTTTTACACATATATTCCAACAGGGTTGTAAAAAGTTTTGGTGATATAGAATCTTCTTGCCGCACGCCACGTTGTTTAGGGAGAGTGGTAGTGGTGTCTGTCTAAGTGATTTAAGCATTTTTTGCTGGTTTACAGGCTTTTTCGTAATCCACAAAAATCAAAACTTAGGGCTTATTGTATTCTTTACATTTTTCTATAAGATTTTTGTCTGCTAGTAAGTGGTTATTGGTTTCATATCCAGCTCTAAATCCGGCCTGCTCTCTTGGCTGGTAAAAGTCTAGTTTAGGAACCAATCTTTTAGTGATGATTTTAGTAAAAAGTTCATATGTGAGAGAGCAAGCTAATAGGGCGGTAGTTTCCAAGGTCAGTTGTATCTCCCTTTTTGTGTTCTAGAATTTTAACTGCGTTATTCCATTGAGAGGGGGTTATAGCTTCGGTAAGGCATTTGTCGTAGAGTTTCACCAGAGTTTTAAAAACCTTTGCTCCGCCTACTTTCATGGCTTTAGCCACAACTACATCTTCGCGCGGGGATTTATTGTTTCTCATCTCTCGGAGGTACCGCTTTACTTCATGTACCAATATACCTGGAATCTCTTCTGAACCCTTATTTAGGATCATTGGCAGGAGGCAGTTTTCTACATCTGTATTTCGTTTACTATACGATTCACGGTAGAAGTCCTCCACGACATTTAAAATCTCATTTCGATTGGAGACAATGTTGTTTTGTTTATTTTTTAGTTTATATATGTTTATTTCGGCCATTTGAAATATTTTGTCAAAGTACTTTTAGACTTTTGTTTTCTTCGATTATTCTAGATACTTCCTTCTTGTTACATTGCCTTATATCATTTCGAATTTCTATTTGTATGTTTTTGCTTAAGGACTTCGGGGTAGTTTACGGGGTAGTTTACCTCGTATTTTTGTCTGAGCTTTCTTCGTTCTTTTAGAAGATTTTTTGTGTTTTGGCTTAGTTTTTCTGTTATTTTTGTGACTCTGGGGCAATGTAGTTATTCTGCTTCTCTAATTGCGCATATCTACATAGTGTTTATATATTCAGCGCTTGTGTCTTCTTTGTTTTCATGAGAGGCTAGGTTTTGCTCTATAGTATTTCATTATTCATTAGATAATATCTTTTTTATTTGAAATAATAAAATCTATTTCATTTTTCGTAGTACCGTCAGTGCTTAACCATGTCCACTTTCGCTGAGGTTTCGTATTAAACAAAGGCAACGAGGTTCTCTTGGTATGTGAAGTTAATAAATCTTGGCATTGAAGTCCTCTGTTATCATCGTATAATGGGTTTTTGTGGAGACGGTAAGAGTTTGTGAAAATCAGTAACTATATAACTAGCCAATTTTGTAATTGTCTCAGTGTTACTATAAACTAAATAATTATACGTAAATTTGCAAATGTTATATGTATATACTTACTGTATTCAGAGCATAACATGATAAATTGATGAGAGCGAGAAAATTGAAGAGGAACACGAAGCAGTGAGCTTACTTTTCGCAAGAAACAAACGTTAACATTCACCGAGCTTTGTAATAAGCCGGTAAGATAGCTTTTCTTTATCATCCATGGCGCATTAATAACGGTCCTAGCTAAACATTCAAAAGGCGAACATAATAAGCAAAAGTTGCAACTTACACGTTCGAAAGCAGCATTCTTCTAATTGGAAAAAAATCGTCATGAAATTGAGACTATGTCAAATTAAAAAAACTGTTCAGGACAAATATCCGTTGTAAAGATATGAAATTAGCCTTTGTGATTCTAGAGTGAAAGTCTTTTCACAAATAGGTTCAGCTTTACAATTTGTTGTTTAAAATTTGATAATTAATAATTAATTAAAATAGTTTTATTGGTATATACTCAATATTTTCATCTAGGTTTCTTTACTTTTTTCTTTAGCAAATATTGAAATCGCTAAAAAATTACTCGTTGAGTTTTTTTCAGATCTCCAGGTTTGCCTCTTTATTCTCGGCCTAACTAAAAAAACGGCTTTTCCTATATTGACTTTACATTTTGGATAAAAATAAATTATTGGTCTATGGTTATTAAGGAAAATGGAGAGTCTCATACTGACAGGAGTGTTCCCGAAAGCTTTTGTTTGATCCTTGTACTTTTATGCCTGAGTTTGGATTGATATCACCTGCTATACTTTAGATTTAAACAGGAGGATTTATAGACTAGCGTATAGTTTCCTTTATCAACAAAATATAATTTTTACACCATTTTTACAGCATCAAATAAATTTCAAAATGTAATAAGAAGTTAAAGAAATACGCAAATTTATTTAGTGAGCTATAAAAGTTTTGTAATTGGTTTTTGCGGGGGCGTCCCCTGACAAGGTGAAAATGAATTTCCTTGGCTGGCACAAAAGTCCGCGCCTCCAGGCATAATTCAGATTTGATATTAAAGACGTAATAACAAGAAATACAGCAATAAAGAACCGCCGGTTAGAATATGAAATTGTCGCCCGTGCCTCGCCTACTTTAATTTCTTTTGCCATAATTCAGACACATTAAAATATCTGCCGACATTTTTACGACGCGAAAGAATTATTGGACTAAATTACATTTCGCATTTGAAATATTTAAGTTTAAATTGCTGAATTATATCCCTTTCTGGAAGATTCGCAATTATAGATATTCTAATGGAAATAATGTTCTTCTTCTTTCTCGGTAATTTTTAATTTCAATTTGGTCCTTAATGTCGATTTATTTATTGACTAAAAGAAAGGGAGACATAAAGCAATATATATTAAATTACTAATATAACTGACTGTTTTTTAGTAGATGATGTTTATATTGCGTGGTGTGTTGGAACCCTGACTACAAATATTCCAACATGTGATAGTATAGACCATTTTGATCAAAAAAAGTATTATAAATTATAAAAAAAATTGTAATTATCATGTCTCAAGTATCTAAGGAAAAAAACCTATCAATTACTTAATTTTACCTTAAGACACAGCTTCTAAAAAACGGCAACATCGCTGACCGTAAAATGAATTAAACACGGATCAGAGGACGATTGCAAATTAGCATCAATTTCATACCGATTAATACCTAGCGTAGGCAAGTATAGGATTTTCAAAATATTTACAAATCACGAATATATGAACATATTTCTTATTTATTGACAATGCAGGAAAAATCCACATTTTTTTAAATCTTTTTAAGTAAATTGACTTTGTTTTATGTGGTATGCATATTTAAATAGTGAGCATTTATTTGATTTTTTCGGTTTCAATACACTATACGCAATCAAGATATTTACGTTTTTTATAAAAATTGAGATGTAATATCTATAAACAGCACTTCAAAAAAATTGGTAAATTTGCCTTTATAACTGAATTTATATATAATAATAGTTATTTGATAATACCTTTATGCAAATTCTATTTACAATTAAAAAGTATCGATCAGACCATAGGCCAATAATTTACCTTGATAAAACATGGTTTGATACCTATGATACTGGGTCAAAAGAATAGGATGAGAGCAATAAAATATGTCAAACCAAAGTACCCTCAAATAAAGGTAAACGAATAATCATTTTGCGTACTGGATCTGAAAATGGCTGTTTCCAATTGTCTGCTGTTATCTGTGAAAAACATAAATATTCAAGTTTGGACCATCACGAAGACACAACCTTTTGAAAACTGATTTTAAAATTCATTTTATCAAGTGTTTCCGAACATAGTGTTATTGCGATGGATAATGAAAGTTACTATAGTCACCCAGTAAAGAAAATTCCGAATAGAACTCGCACCAAATCTGAAAGACAATGTCAGAAAATGACGTCTATTTTGAATTTAGGTACATGAAAGTGATTTGTTTAAAGTTTTAAAAGACCTATAATTCAAGATAGTATGGCTGAGAAAATGGGACACACTGTTTCGTCGTCGCATCATCCATATTACGTATTTAATTCCATTGAACATAAACACAACAAAAAAACTTTTACACCACCTCATTTTACATATTTAGCTCAGCCAAATTAAAAACAATCTTTGAATATCTTAACTAGGGTGCTTTTTCTGTTAAAAATGAACATTTCCGATTCTTCACCGCTTAGATCCAAAGATTTCTTAGAAAAGAAAAGTCTAATTTTGTCAAATAAAGATAGCCATGTTCAATGATTCGTTTATTTAATTTGTAAATAACAATGGAAATTACGGTTTTCAGTACCTCGTTACACCTCCTTTGGAAAGACGATAACTCCCTACCCTCTCTGGCATATTTTCAATCAGATTATCCAGTGCTTTTTGGTCCAGGTTTTGCCATACTTCTACCGCAGCAATCCGAAGCTCTAGGATAGTTGGAGAATTTTCTTGACCCTACAGTGCTCTTTGTAGTTGATCACAAGCATGCTCAATTGGATTCATGTCTGATGAAGTAGCAGGCTATATCAATCTCTCATTTTGCACTTCATCCAAATACTCCCGGACAATGCGAGCTCCATGTGGTCGGGCATTATTATCTTACAATATAAATTCGTGGCCTATTTCCTGATAAAGCGGTTCGACAATAGGAATTAGAATATCATCTCTGTATCTGGCAGCTGTCAATATACCTTCAATAGGAAGTAATTACGTTTGACGACCATGCGTGATATTAGCCCAGAACATAATCGAACCTCCTTTTTGTTGGATGTGAGTGCATGCGCCAGTCATTCAACGTTAACTGGTTCTCTACAAACGCGTCTACGATTATTATCTGGAGAAAGACATATTCTAAATTTATCAGTAAAAAGAACATGACGCCACTGATCAAGATTCCAATTTTCAAAATCTCGGGTCCACCTGTATCATTCGGCGTGCTGCTGTGGGGTACGGCTGTCGTGTTCTCCACGGACGTCTTGATCGAAGATTCCCTCACTGAAAATAATTTCTTACGGTTTTTGAAGACACAGTTTGAAATAATTGCTTTTGAAGCTCAGTAGTATTAATTTTTTGATTTCTTCGAGCCGAAATACACAAATAGTCAATTTCATTAAGCAATATTGAGTGCGGACGTCCAATACGAGACCTATCTTTCACACTTCCATTATTTTTCATAAATGCATGTTCTAGAGTAAATATATAGTTCATACAAAATGAAAACCGTTGCACGTCATCAAACGGCTGAATACGTTTCAGGGGAAATGGTTGCCAGATTATCGAAGATAGAGATGTTTCTATTGACGTAACAAACAACGGACTGGCCGCTGATTGAATGATTCTATCGTAGCGTGAGAGAGATGAAGCTAGGCTAGGCAAAGAGAACAGGAAAACGTATGAATCTAAATGTAGGGTCAACTATAAGATGTATGATCTAAATAATTAAAAGATCGTAGTATACCGTAGTACGACGAAGAACTGTATAGTATGAAAATATGATTCGTAACTACTGGAATCACTGATATCATCTTCAGTATTTATTATAAAAGTTCTTATCGATTAGATACACATTTTCTATTATACACTTTCGTTGTTTTATTTTCTGTAGGCCCGATTTTAGTTTCTACTAAACAACGGACATCACAATGGTGTGTTTGAAGTTGTTTCAAAGCAGCTCTTACAGAAAAGCCCTGTTGCAGCAAAACTTTAACGAGTAGCTGTGGAAATAAAACATCAAGGTGAAGCACAAGAAGGAAGATGGATCAACCCTAAAGAAGACCTAAGGAGCGCCTGTCTAAACATACTTGGCAAAAAGCAGAAGAAACGAAATGAGTGGATCACCGAGGAAACTTGGATGAACATTGAATACCGAAAAAGCTTAAAAAACAGACAGCTAAGCGCACACAGCCCGCAAGATAAAAATCAATCTACAAGCCCAATACAATCAGGCAAACATTGAGGTAAAAAAAGAAGCAAGATGGGACAAACAACTTTGGACCAACAACCTTTCCCAGCAAGCACAACTGGTCGCAGAATCCGGGTAATCGAGGACTCTACAAAACCACGTTATCGAATAAAACCAACAATAGACACAGCGCCACACTGAACTCATCTGAAGGAACACCTTTAACTGATACCGAACAACAGCTTAAAAGATGGATAGAATTCTTTAGGGAGAGCCAAAGTGAACATACTCCCATTCAGGCAGAAAACGATACACCCGAACCTGATCGTCCACTTACCATCAACATCAGACCGCCTAATATTGAGGAAACCAAGAAGGCAATAAAGCACTTAAAAGCCGGCAAAGCACCAGGAATTGACAATCTACCTACAGAAATTTTGAAGTCGTCTGCAAGCAGCTCTGCCAAGATGCGCTGTTGGAAGCAGCATGGACACAGGATACGTTTCCAGAAGGATGGAAGAAGGGCCTCATCAAACTTCCTAAAGAGGGTGACCTAGCTGTCTGCTGAAACTGTCGCCGAATAACCATTCTAATTGTGGTCAACAAGCTTACAGCCAGCATGATTTATAGTCACCTGTCATATGCTGTCGAACTCTTACTTAGACAAGAACAGGCTGGTTTTCGCACGAAGAGATCATGCATAGATCACATTAATATTCTAACAGCCGGTTGCACAAAATTTAATTGCTGTTTAGAATATTTAACTGAGTTTTCGGATTTGACAAGCTTCTTATAGAAATCTAGGAACTCGCTGTCAAATTTGACATTCCGTTAAACATTCTAAACTTTAATTGAGCTTTTTGCAACCGGCCGTTAGGATCATAATTGAGTAATCAGTGGAATACAACTCAACCACATACCTCATGTTTGTCAACTTTCAGCGAGCATTTGACACCTTTGATCACGCAGCTATCTGGGACGCTCTGCAAGTTAAAGGAGTTTCTCCCAAAATCATCAATATGGTAAAAGTTCTCTACAAACAATCTAGCTGCCGTGTCATGCACAAGGGAAGAACAGGAGACAAGTTTTTAATCCATAGCGGGGTCAAACGGGGCTGTATTCTATCCCCCCTGCTTTTCAACATAATTCTGGACAACGTTATGAGTAAGGTATGTGATAGAGTGAGAGGCATAAGATGGGCACTCACTATCCGTCTAAAAAATCTTGACTACGTTAATGAAATCTGCCTTCTTTCTCATACCCTGAGAGACATGAAAGAAAAACTGCTGAAATTGAAAACCGAGGAGGCAAAAGTTGGGTTTAAGATCAACGTCAACAAAACAAAATATCTACGAATCCTATCAAATAAAGCCGAAAATCTTTTACTGAGTTAAACTTAACCATACTCTTGAATAACAAAGTATCGAAATTAACTAATAAAATAATGCATATCTGATACCTTGTGACTTTGCACCCAAAAATGGTCAGTGAAAATATGATAAACAAATTGTAATTCTTAAAACACATTAAGTTACTTCTACTTTGGGTGTGTCAGTGGTTGAATAAAAACAATATATAAATGACATACTTTCTGAAAGATGAAAGAATTCCATTTACCATGTTGTAAGAATTGAAGCTTCGTGCATTGATACAAATAATATAGAACTACTGATAATTACCTTAGCAGATTATAAGGATAGCTAACCTGAATTAGCTACTTAACCATACTTTTCAACAACAAAGTATGGAAAAGAACTATTGAAAATAATGCATATCTGATATCTTGTGAATTTGCACCCAAAAAAAATGTAAAATATGGTTAACAAATTGTAATTCTTAAACCTTCATTTAGTACACTGTACTGAAAACAATCCAAAGTTGAAGATAATAATATGTTTAGTTGTCGATAAGTATGGTGGTGCAAAACTCTTTTGGTTTTCTATTTGGCATCAAGTTAAATCAAGAGTAAGGGCGCAAAATGTTTTTCCTACTTTGGGTGTATATATTTATGTATGTATGTATAAATGATACACTTTGTGAAAGATGAAAGAAGTCCATTTAGCATAATGTAAAAATTGCAGATTCGTGTATATACACAAATAATACAGAACTACTAAAATTACTTTAGCTGTTGACAGTGATAGATAAGCTGAATTAGGCTTAAGTTAAAATGGGAACATAACTATATTTATTAATTTAATTTTATTTTTATGCTTTTACTACTTACTTTTTATCTATTTGTTTTTACACGCACCTACTAAAATAAACATCTCCAAAAACACTTATTAGTTTTATTTATTTATGTGCATTAATTAATAAAATGCTCAAGTCTTTCTCTGCAACCTATCATTAATAACAGATAATCAGAATGTCTTTACTGCCAATTTACAACGGTAAAAGTTAGTATCTTTTATTTTGTGATGTACTTTACTAAATGAACTAAAATATTACTTTAGTTAACCTAACACTCTAATATGATCAGACCTAATAATGTTCTAGACCCTAAAAATTTTACTCCAGTCCTTCCTGATGTTGCTTTGTAGTACCTTCGTCCTCACCAGTGTCATCAGAAAGTGCAGCATCTGCTGTTGATTTAGTTACCCAATACAATATGACCAGATTAACCGCAAAACAAATTTTATACTTTTACTTTCCTTGCAAAAGGGAAATATTATAATTGTGAAAAAATCACCCTCCGAGGTTTCTTCAGATTTATACGTTTCAAGGTTCCTAGATGCAGAAAAACATGTTTTGACAATTCCGTCAACAACGTCTGTCTATTCATGGTATAGCTAAAAAACGACTTATCCGATTGAATGGAAAATTTTGATCAAAAATTAAGGGTCATATGGAGATAACCTGGTAATATTTTGGTAACAATCCAATATGGTAAAGCAAAATGGCGGCCAAGAGAAATGTTAAAACAATTATTGCTAAAAAACTACTTATCTCAGAAATCAAGTATTTTGTAAGAATACACTGGTTAAATTTTCGTGCGAATCCAAAAAGGTAGAACAAAATGGCGGCATAATAAAAATGTAAAAAGTAAAACTGTGGTACTAATTCAAGCTGGCGGACGAAAATGACGGATAAATAAAATATTTGTAATAGTGAAAAATCATCATAGGTTTTACATATCTTAATAATTAAATTATTACTTAAAATACGAATTATCTAATTTATCTCAAATTTTGCACAAAATTCAAGTATTACGTAGGAATGAAGTAGTAACATTTTGGTATAAGCAAAACAAAATGGCGGCCTAATAAAATATTTAAAAAATCAGCCTAAAAAACATATTAGATTATTTTCAAATTGTGCAAGCATTAGGTGTCATATGGAGATAAACTGGTAAAGTAGTGGTATGAATTCAAGATGGCGAAACAAAATGGCGAACAAATAAGAATCAACGTTAACATTTTTTATTTGACTTTAAGTTTTGCAGAAAAATGAAATTTGATATAGAGATAAACTGGTACGAATTCAACATGACGTAACAAAATGGCAGTTTGTGACAATGTAAAAACTATTTACTGAATTTATCTTAAATTATGCCCAAAAACAAGTGTGGCATAGGTAAAAACTGGTAAAATATTGGTAGGAATCCAATATGATGAAACAAAATGGCGCCCAATAAAAATGTTTAAAAAGACAGTATATATGTGTTACTAAATTACTACGGATTGAACTAAATTGGGTCACACTTCACTATTCCTAATAAAATGAAATATTCATAACGAGGAAAGTTTATATTAATATTTTTAAAATATATATATATATATATATATATATATATATATATATATATATATATATATATATATATATATATATATATATATATATATATATATATATATATATATATATATATATATATACATATATATATATATATATATATATATATATATATATATATATATATATATTGATATTTTTTTTGATTTTAACATCGCTAGGACCGATCAACATAGTACTTTGACGTTGTCACGCTTCGGCTGGTCCCAAGCCATTTATGCAACAAAAAATCCATCTATCGAATTTTATTTGGCCACCATTTTGTTTCTTTGACTTGTGTTCGTACCAAAATTTTACTAGTTTATCTCTATTTGACACTTAATGGATGTCCAAAATTTTATATTAATCTAATAAGTTATTTTTTAGACTAATTTTTTTAAATAATTTGTTAGGCCGTCGTTTTGTTTTGAGGTTTTGGATTCATACCAAAATATTACAGGTTAATTCGTCGATTTTTGTGCAAAATTTTAGGTTTTAGCAAATTGGTTAATTTGCATTTTAAAAATATTCTTTTTAACATTTCACTAGGACGACATTTGTGTACCAAAATGTTGCCAATTCATTTCTATGTATCACCAAAGAAAATAATGTAGCTATTATTTTCTTTGGTATCACTTGATTTTTGCTCAAAATTTGAGGTATATTTTATAATTAGTTTTTTTTAGTAATAATTTTTCTACGTTTCACCGCCATCTTGTTCCGACGTATTGGATTTTTATCAAAATATTACCATCTCCATATGACCCCTTAATTTTTGCTTAAATTTGAAGTCAATCTGATAAGTAGTTTTTGAGCTTACAGACAAACCGACAGACGGACCGATGGAAGCGTTAAAATATATTTTTTGACACCTAAGGACGGTGAAACGTGAAAATATGTAAAACCTGAGAGGGTAATTTTTTTCACTATTTCAAACATTTTATTTGGCCTCCACTTTATTCAGTCATCTTGAATAGCAGCCAAATATTACTAAGTCTTCTCTATACCACAATTGTTTATAGCACACAATTTAAAAATCAGTCCATTAAGTAGTTTATTCAGGCTGAATTTTTAAATATTTTATTAAGCCGCCATTTTGGTTCCACCATCTTGGATTCGTACCATAATTTTACCAGTTGATTCCTAGGTAACACTTGATGTTTGTGCAACATTTGAGAAAAATTGGATAAGCATTTTTTTAGTAATAATTTCACTAAGCCGTCATTTTGTTTTGCTTTATTGGATTTTTACCAAAATGTTACCAGGTCATCCCCATATGAACCTTAATTTTAAACCAAAATTTGAAGTTAATTCAGTAAGTAGTTTTTTAGCTATGCTGCAAACAGACAGACCGACGGAATTGAGAAAGCATGTTTTTCGGCATCTAGGGACCCTGGAACGTGAAGATCTGAAAAAATCACCCTTCGATTACAATACTTCCCTTCTACGAGATAAATAAAAAGTCACATTACATTGGTAAGGATTATAAAAATCACCATCCTCTGCTAGAATTAAATGTACTTATTTTAGGTCTTGACAGTTTATGTTTCTTATGCCATGGGTTCCAAGTAAAGTGAAAGTTGGAACCTCAATTAGTGCATTTTATTTTGTGCTTAATGAGATTTAACCAAAATTCAGTTTCATCGGTATTACCGGTATGAATATATTCTTAATGCCGGTTTGAAAATAATATGGGATAGTCTAAATGCAACAGATCTATTTTTCGTAACTGTAACCAAATATACTATTTATTATTATATATTATTATTATATTATAAATATCGTGATTATGTTCAGATGAATACCTATAGTAACGTGTTATTGGATTCTTTTAAATTGAGTTTTATTTTTTGTAATTTTTCAACAAATGGCAGGTTATTATGTTTTAGTGATTAACCGATTGACCCATAACCAGTTTTTTCTCTAAGTGAACGTCCCACTACGCTGTCGCGAACCCGCGACTAACCTAATATTCACCTAAACTAACCTAACCTAAACGTAGTGACTTCACATTGTCGCGCTTCGGATGGTGCCACATATGCAACAAAACATCCCTAATAAACTTATCAATAAAAATATATTATATTATTAAGAATTAAAAAGAATCACCATCTTTTTTAAAATGTATCAATATGGGTTTTGATCTTGACTGCAGTTAGACATTTTTATTCCAAGGATTTCAACTAAATGAAAAGTTGGGACACCAATTCCTGCATTTCATTTTAAACTTAATGAGTTTTAATCGCAGTTTTTTTTTGCACCAAAAAGCTGTCACATTACACTGGTAAGAATTTAAAGAAAATCACCATTCTGTGCTAGTATTAAATTTACTTCTTTTGGGTCTTGACCCTTCATGTTTCTTACTCCATGGGCTTCAATTTCACCAGTATTGCCGGTGTTGTGTTCAACGCACTTTGGGATAGACTAAATGCTACACGTCTGTTACTCTTACATATAACTAAATATACTATTTGTTATTATATATTATTATATTATAAATCTTGTGATTATATTCAAGATGAACACTTACAGTAACCTGTTATTGGATATTTTATTTTATTTAGCTGAGTTTTATTTGTTGTAATTTTCCAACACAAGGTAGTTAATCACACTGTACATAAAAATGTAGTAATAGCACACTGGTTGCTATTAGCGCCTAGCTAGAGAACTCTATGTTTGCAAAGGGAATTAATAGATTTTCGGCCTAGATAAATACCCATTAATCTATTGGCAAACACAGTTGTACTAATACACATGCCGTACCTTTAGCACATGCTGGGTTGGCAGTTAAAGAAATTGATAAGCAAACAAATTAATGGCTAACGAATTGTTCTCCAGAACTGTATTTTTTTCGTCTAGCTGAATAGCATGATCAAATTCATTATTTGTTAATGTTATCAATATTGCGGAGCCCAAACAATGCCATACTGAAAAAAAATACATATCTTTATTAATGTTATCAATATTGCGGAGCCCAAACAATGCCATACTGAAAAAAAAAATACAAATCTTTATATTCCTCTTTTTTGCAGTTCAGGGAAATTATCTGTTTCCTTTTCTTGAGTATTATACCACGTCTAAGACCGACGGCAGACGCTGGAATGGTCGAGTTCCATAGACTCAGGTTCTGGTCTCTCGATGGCATGACTACAAATTAAATCTATTCTAGAAAAACTCTTTCCTTGGATGTAAGACGTGGAAACAAGGAACCCACTACAAAGACACGGAAGTATTAGGATAACAAAATTATAATTAAAATTTATTGGGTCCAAGATTATTTGAACAAAAGAATTTATGATAATGGTAATGCTGGATCTTGCTTAGAAAACCAGAGGGCATACTACTAAATAGGGTAAAATGATTTAGCAGAAAAGAAATTCATTCATTTTTTCCTATATGTCTCGAAACACAATGCAAATTAATCCAACATATCGTTCCCGCAGACAAAATCTGGCATTTAAATAACGGCACTGTGAGAGTTTACGTGCCCCATGTTCATCCTGAAAAGTGCAAGAACCTAACGCAAGCTCATAAAAAAGAAAATATTCTATAAACGCAGTATACAAAAATATATAAGAACAGCCAGATTGCCGGCTATATATTTTTCTAATAAATTGAGCTTTTTGCCTACTAAACCTAAATGTTAAATAGACAGTATGCCAGTAGTTATAAATAACCAAAGGAGTTATTATGTACTAAATTAATGATAGTCGTACTACCAATATCTCCAACGAATGCAATTATTCTGAATGAGGAAGAATGTCGTAATATTGAGGAAAACGATAAAAAGAGGAAAGAAAGGTAAATTGGCTTTTACCTACAATTTCTCTCATACAGAATTCCACTGTCCACAGATAATACATTTTATGAATCTATCTTTGGTAATAAAAAATATAAATAGGTAAATTACAGCTTATAGGGTTTTTATATGTTACATGTCACGAAATAATTATTTGCATAAAAACGATGTTATCTGCACGAGGGATGTTCTGTGTAAAAATTATTCTCACCCTCTGAGATTTTTTCAGATCTTAACGTTTCCACGTCCCTAGATGCCGAAAAATATGTTTTCTTGATACCGTCGGTGTGTCGGCCTGTCTGTCTGCCTGTATGTCGGCCTGGCTGTCTTTCCACGGCACAGCTTAAAAAAAATCAGTAAATTTCCTTTACCCGGAACTTCCCTCGTTATGAATCTTTCCTTTCATTAGGAATAGTAAAGTATAACCCAATTTAGTTTCGAACATAGTCATTTAGTATACTGTCTTTTCAAACATTTTTATTGCGTGCCATTTTGTTCCATCATATCTGAATCGTACCAATATTTTACTAGTTTCAGCCTATGCCACGCTTATTTTTTGGGCATGAAATAAAAAAAATTGAATTTTTTTACACTGATTTTTTAAGGCCAACATTTTGTTTCGTCATTTTGGATTCGTACCAGTTAATCCTTGTATCACATTCAGTTTTGCTGCAAGATATTAAGTCAATTGAATAAGAAGATTTTTTACATTGATTTTATAGACATTTTATTTGGCCCATATTGCTCTCCGTCTTGAATTCGTACCATAGTTTTACCAGTATACCTCTATATTACACTGAATAGATATACACAAAATTTAAAATTAATCCAATAGGTTTTCAGACTGTTTTTTTTTAAATAGTTTATTAGGCCGCTGTTTTCTTTTGCTGTCTTACCAAAATACTACAGGTTAATTCACTGATTTTTGTGCAAATTTTGAGGTAAATTAGATAATCTTTTTTAGTAATAAATTTTTAACATTTCACAAAGCCAACATTCTGTTCCGTCCTATTGAATTTTTACTAAAATAATACCAGATCATCTCCACATAACCCTTAATCTTTGACCAAAATTTGAAGCCAATCGGGTAACTAGTTTTTAGATACGCCGCGAACTGACAGACAGGACAGACAAATGGAATTGAAACATATTTTCTGGCATCTAAGGTCGCTAAAACGCAAAGGCATATGTGCCAGTTTTTTCTGCCATCTTGAATCCGTACCACAAGTTTACCAGTTCACCTCTATAACACAATTAATTCTCGTGCAAAAGTTGAAATCAGTCTATTAAGTAGTTTTTCAGAGTGCAATTTTAAATACTTTATCAAGCATCCATTTTGTTTTGCCATCTTGGATTCGTACCAAAATTTTACTAGATAATTACTACCTAATATTTGATTTCTCTCAAAAATTTGAGATAGATTGAATAAGTAGTTTTTTAATACCTTTACCAGGTTATTCCCATATGAAGTCAATCGGGTAAGTAATTTTTTAGCTATGCCGCGAACAGACAGACCGACAAACAGACTGACAGACCGACGGAATTGAGAAATCATATTTTCAGGCATCTAGAGACACCCAACCGTGTAAATCTTCCCTTTTGCGAGGAAAGTAATAAATTTAATAAGTATATAGTTTTTACATTCACACACCGCCATTGTGTTAAGTCATTTTGAATTGGTACCAGTTTATACCTATGTCACATTTAATTTTTCTGCAATATTTAAAGCTACTTAAATAACATTTAAATAAAAATAGTCCGCCATTTTATTCCGCCATCTTGAATTGGTACCATAACTGTCCCAATTTATTTCTGTATGAAATTAATCCAAGAAGGAGTTTTTTCAGATTCATTTTTTAAATATTTTATTAGTATGCCATTTTGTTGTGCTATGTTATATTCATACTAAAATGTTATCAGGTAAATCTGACAATTATTTTTTGTAGCAATATTTTTTTAAGTTTCCGCCATCTTGTTTGTGTATTAGATTTTTACCAAAATATTACGAGATTATCCCCATATGATACTTAATTCTTGACTAAAATTTCAGTCAGTCAATCTGATAAGTAATGTTTAAGCTATGTCGTGAACTAACCCAGAGATAGACAGACAAACCGACAGACAGACTGACGGAATCGATATTTTTTGGCACCTAGGAACGCTAAAGTGTGAATATATGTAAAACCTTGGTGATTTAAAAATTCAGCCTGAAAAACTGTTTAATGGACTGAATTCAAATTATGTGCTATAACTAATAGTGTTATAGGGATGAACTAGTAAAATTGTGGCACTTATTCAAGGTGGCGGGACAAATTGGCGGCCAAATAAAATGGTTGTAATAATTACTGCAACAAAGTTTTTATTCCAGAAAATGGAATTTTAGGCCGCCATTTCGTTTTGCCCTACAGAATTCGCACGTAAGTTTTTGTCGGTATATTTTGTTTCATACTAGATTTTTGAGCAAAATTTCAAGTCAATTGGATAAGTACTTTTTATATAAATAAAAAAGAATAAGAAACATTAATGACTTTTGATTAGCTCGAGACGTAACTAAGGGTTTGCGAGACCGATATCCCTCAAAGCTTCGATCTTCGTCTCAAAAAATATTAATGGTATCCATATATATTTCCATACCAGTGCCCGAGATCGAGCCTTACTTAGTCTCAATCTTGTTTGTCCCTCTCTCGAAAAAGGTGAAATTTTTACGGTAGGCAGATTTCAGTAGTTTTAGTAACTTTCCACACACTTCTTTTCTGGAGAGGTTTTTTTTAAATAATTTTCTACAAATATATTTTAAAACTTTGGCTAATTCTATACATATTTTATACAACATGTCTTTGTCTAGAGAGAGTTTAAAATTGTGTGACATGACTGTCACTAAAAAAAAAAAAGCTATGAGAATAACGCAGTTTTCGGTTCGTCACTTTTTAACTAGCTATAAAATCAAACGGTTTATCAAAATGGGCTTAAGTTGGATCTTTTTACTTTCAGTTTAACCAGAAGCTCATATTATCCCATTTTCGGTTAAAGTATTAGTTGGTATACTTCATTAAACAGCCCGTAAAAAAAATTAAATTAATTAAACCGTCTAAATTCAACAGCTAATTAAACGCTCAAGATTTTTAATGCCAAACCCTCGAAAACTGCTTAAGATAGATATAGAACATTTAAAACATACATTAAAACAAACACACACACAGAGTTGAAAAGTGACTTCAATTGGCTACTTTCTTTGGTATACCCTAAATATTATTTTTTTATTTATGAAAAACTAACATAATTTTCTTCAATTAAAGTTAATAATGGATCAGAATGATCTTAAAATAAAAAACAACTGAAAGGATGGTTACATTCTAATCAACAACCCTGTACTTTGTGTCACATTATTTGGCTTCTCTGTATGTTCGTACGATTTGTTTAAAATTATAAAGATTACAGAAATATAAACATTTTATATGGGAATTACTAATAAAATAATAGAAGTTATGGAATATATTGTGATCTTTTTGCATAGAAAGCCTTGGTCTCGAAACAATTAAAAAGTAAGATTGTATATAAAAATGTGGATCTACAAAATACACTTTACACCTAATATTTTTATGTATGTAAAGTTTTCTTCGATCGGTGACAATTAACAAGATTTTAAAAAACTTTACATTAAATGAAAAAACACTCTATCTAGTTTGATCTTTCTAAAATGGCAAACAAAGGAAGTTTAGGCGATCAAAGTATACAAAACTGAGATTTCTCAACGTGAAAGTTTATATTTTTATCAAGAAAACATCTTTTATGAAGAATAACTCACATCAAATTTTGTGATGAATTTGTCAGTTGTCTTATTGTGCACCCCATCTCAATAATAAATGGCAGGGCAAGTAAATAGGTATATTATTTTGGCATTTAGATTAAAAATTTAAATGAATCAGATATTTTTTTTAAATTCAAGTAAAGTGGACTTAAAAAAATAGTGGCATAAAATAAGGTTTGTAAATAATTTTAACAAAATCATTAGAGCGATTTTAACAAATTCCATAAACCTATTAATTCGCTCATAAGAAGGATTTATTGTAATCGTGAAAAATCACCCTCCAAGATTTTTGCAGATCTTGGTCAAAAATTAAGGGCCTAAAGGGGGTTAAATGGTTACATCTTGATAAAAATTCGATATGGTGGAACAAAATAGCGGCGTCATAAATTATAAAAAAAAATCATTATTAATAAATTACTTATCAAATGGACTTCAAAATTTGCGCAAAAATAAAATGTGATATAAGAATAAATTGGAAAAATTATAGAGGAACCAAATGCGGCCTAATAAAATGTTTAAAAATTCAGTACCAAAGAACTACTTATATGGCAAAACAAAGTGGCGCAGCAGCCAAATAAAATATTCGGTAAAATTCTATTTCCTGAGATAAAAACATTTATGGAGGAAAATAATAAAGCACGTATTTTATTTTTGCAAGGTACGTACATAATGCTATGAAAACAAATAATAATATGCATATATGGGCCGTACGCTGTAATTAGTTGGATCATGTACGTGTAAAGTTGTGGGTAAAGGTGAATATACTCATTTTTTTTATATGAAACTGCTCTTTACTTTACAGAAAAGTGAACGTGAAACTTTAAATTTGAAATATGAACATAATAAAAACAAATGGTTTTAGCACTATAAATACATTTTCCAATAGCTTTATTAAATTTTAGTGATAGGGGTAACTAATATCTTGATTTTTTTAACAAATTTGGTGCTCTTTGCATTCTTTTGCCGCTCGAAAGTAAAACTATATTTATTAGTACATTTCAGCGGTTTTTGCACGGTAAGTTTTAACCGCGTGACGATGGAACGTGAGATTAGGTTCGAGAAAAAATACACGTAAATTTGTACGCGTAAAACCGTTACCTACACCAAAAAATCCAAATTTTACATACACATTCCTGCGTTATGATTGTTTTAGAATGTATTATGCATGCAAAACTCTACGTGTTATTGCAAAAATTGTGTTAGTGACTTGCGATTGGCGGGGAGCATGGTATTTGCAAAAAAAAATAATATTAACGTTGTTTAATTTCAACAAAATGTATTTCCAAAGTGTTAGATTTTGTTACTGAAGAACACCGTGCTTTGGGAATAGTGACAGTAGGGTTAACAATAATGTTGAAAAAGAAAAAGATAAAACGTAAAAAATTTTTTTGCATAGAAAATGAACTGATATTTATTAGAATTAAAATAGCTACTTATTTTATGAGTAATATGGATAGTCTTTCGTTGACTAATTATATAATTGTGGGTGCCAGTTTCTGTATTTTTAGATTTTACAATTATTGTTTTAACATCTGATGATGCATATTTGTTTGACGAAACATGTAATCGTTCCCTGTGTACCTTTTTCCACTATTTTTATTGAGAGATATTGTTTTTCGATTCCACAATTTATAAACCTGGTCTATTAGAAATAATAAAGACATCTTGCTTCTTCTAAGTTTTATTAGTTTCTTTGATTTGTTTTAGCCTATTTAAAATTATTAATAACTTTTACCTATTTTCGCCACATTTCTACAATTCTCGTCATTCCTCGAACATAAGTATATGATTTTTGGTATAACTCACCTGAGCCATTTCCCTTTGACTAATGAGAAATAACACTTAACCACTAGATATTTTTACTTCATAGTCTAAACATATATTAGGAAAAAAAACATCAATTGCCAAGTTAGTAAACTACTTTAAAAAAGTCACGCCAGCCATAGTTGAGGCCTATTAAGGGTTTTGACGGCGCCTGAGTTTTTAAGTGATTCAAATGATCGACTCTAATGGATATTTATATTTGTGAACGGGATATCCTCTAAGTGCTTAATAGATAGTTTCCTTAATCTAATGATGTTAGATCGCGGTTAATAATTAAAAAGTTGTTACTGCTTTAAGAGGAACACGAGAGCATATTTTACACAAGTAGAGATGATATCTTAGAGTTTTTAAAGCGTAAGAGGTGTGAACCAAATGCATCTCATAATATGTTTTGTCTAAACTTGTATACATTTTTAATTCGTATGAGGAATTAGGTATTTATATTTCTGACAAGTTAACGGAAATGGTGTACTTAAGAAATGCTGGGTTGATCGAGAGTAAGAGAAATACATTTAATAAAAATAAGAAACATATATGCGTTTTAACCGGGCCGAGAGTTTGAATGCTTGTAAAAAGTAAATTTAGTGTCCATAATATCTATGTTTCTTGAAAAGTAACCAATGTATTTTAAGTTTATATGTACGAAACATTTATAAAGCTGCAAACAAGGAAAAAACATAGCACTAGCAGTATTTTATAACATGCTAAAACATAGTTAATTAATGGCTTATAAATACTACATGGTAATTTTCACTTTTTCGTGTCGGTTTGTTTCAAGTTTTAAGGCTCCTAGAACAAAAAAATATGTGCATTTGTCTATGCCACGTAACAAGCCGATTCGTTTCAAATTTGCACCAAAAGGTGTTTTCCAAGCAATGAATAGATTTTCCAAATTTTTAAAGGGTTAAAAAATCATATTTCCAGAAGACGCAAACCTATCAGTCAAACAGAAAACAAAAATACCTACTTAGGGTAACCATTTTTTGGAACCAAAAGTTTGATTTATTTTTTCGATTTTATAAAAAAAATAGAAGATATTTCGAAAAACGCAAATTTATTTTATTTTTCTTATACAAAATAATTTTATCGACTATACAGAAAAAAATATTTAAAAAATTGTAAAACACGTTTATCTTTATATCATATTTAAATAGCGGTGATACACGTCAAATTTATTTTACCATATAACAACATGGTAAAAGAAATTTGACGTGTATCGTATACATATAAATACATTTTTCTACTATACAGGGTAGCCATAGGAAGTTGAAAAAGCCTATTTTTTATTTCAAAGGCGTTTCTTTTTTTTTTCACTATACAGCCTAGTCCTAGGAATATGACAGCCCGCGAAAATCAAACTTATTTGCTTATTTTAAGATGACGATAAAAAAAAATATACACCTCAAATTTCTTTAGTTTATTTGTATTTAGGGATAAAATTTTTCGACTAGACAGGGTGATCTTAAAGAGATAAAACAGCTTTTTAAAAGCAAAAAATCCTTTTTCTTTATTTCAAAACCTATTAACATTAAAAGAAAACGCCAAAACACGCCGAATTTATTATATTTTCTTTGAATATATACGTCAATTTGAGAATTCCTTTGACGTATATACATCTACTAAATTTGTTAAAACTCATATTTTTTCATTTAAATATGTATATCAAAAAAGTATATCAATAATAAAATAAAAAATGCCATTTAAATATTCAATTCTTTTTTCATTTTGTTTCGTATTTATTTTAACATATTTCAGGTTTTAAAAACATTTGTTGCTATGGCCGGTTTTAACATTTTAAAATATCATTTTGTAATAAACTAGATGCTTACTTTTTCTCTTGATAAGAAAAAATATACGGAGAAGGTATTTACACAATTTTTTAACAACTAATTATGTCTTCATTTTACTTGGATTTTATCCTAAATATGTTTAATTCATTTCTCATTCATTTATATGTTTCTAAAACACGTTTTTCGGTACTTAGGAAAAATTTCTAAACGTTTTTTTACCGTTACAATGCTTTTTATTTTAACAAGACGAATAAAAATTTTGACATGTAAATCCCACCAAGTGTAAGTGATCAAATATCGAACATTTGTTTGCGTAACGGGAAACCCTAACAAATCTAGAGGTTTTTATATATGTTTAAATTCAAATCTTCCCTTTTTAGAATATCCTCTACATTTCATGTTACGAAAAGCAAATGACAGTGTCTATAGATCCGCCACTGAAATAATTGAAACAGACTGTACACTGCTACTGATAAGAAAATGCAATAAATAGTTCGTCGAGGTAGGAAATAACATTTTCCAGGTTTTCCCCAGTGTTTGTTATGTATTAAAATGTAAATTTTGTTCATTTTCCTACATAAATCTGCCCTGAAATATTACCTCTGAAGTAAACGGAATTGATTAATGTTTATTTTCCAATCTTATTCGATGGAAGGATTCATTATTTATATTTCTGTATTTCACTGAAATATGCTATAAATATATGTGCGAGTATACCTACAGGGCGAGCCAATTTAAAGTGGAACCCAATGACAAGATTTCTCTGTTTATTTTCTTATTATAGTAATTTTTTATTTAATGTACCTCCACCTGTCTAAATTGAGGTATTAGTTATTTAAAAAATCGGAACATTTCCTTTACCCAGAACTTCCCTCGGTATGAATAATACCTTTTATTAGGAACAGTGACTACTGAATGTTCAGCTTATAGTTATTTAGGAACACATATATAGTGTCTTTTCAAACAATTTTATTGAACGCCATTTTGTTACAACATTATTGGATTCCTACCGATATTTTATAGGTGTGAAATTGCTTCACTAAACTTGTGTCCCATGTATATCTACAGAAACGTGGCTGGAGAATTCGTTGCTAATTTCACACCTATAATATTTTACCAGTTTCTACCTCTGACACACTTGACTTTTGGGCATAATTTAAAGTAAATTCAATAAGTAGTTTTTACGCGATGCGATTTTGTAACGTCATGTTGAATTCGTACCAGTTTATCCTTATATCATATTTAATTTGTCTCCAAAATTTAAAATCAGCTGAACAAGATTTTTTTACGTTGTTTTTTAAACAATTTATTTATCCGCCATTTAGTTTCGCTACGTTGAATTCGTAACACAACTTCACCAGTTTAAAAATTTGAAATTATTCTAATAAGTAGTTTTTCAGGCTGATTTTTTAAATATTTTCTTAAGCCGCTATTCTATTTTACGATCTTATATTCATACCAAAATATTACCAGTTCATTCCTGTATAACATTTTATTTCTGTGCAAAAATTTGAGGTAAATTGGATAATTAGTTTTTTTAGTAGTAATTTTTTTAACGTTTCACTAGGCCGCCATCTTGTTGCGGCAATTGAATTTTTACCAAAATATTATCAGGTCATACCAACATAAGCTTTGATTTTTTTTAAATTTTACCAGGCTACGATTTTGTTCCACCATATTGGATTTTTACCAAAATGTTACCAGGTCATCCCTATATGATCCTCAATTTTTGACCATTGAAGAGTTTGAAGTCAATCGGGTAAGTAGTTTCTTGCTATGCTGCGAACAGACAGACAGACAGACCGACGGAATCTAGGAACCCTGAAACGTAAAGATCTGAAAAAATCACGGAAGGTGATTTTTTCACGACTACAATACTTCCCTTTTACGAGTGAAGTAAAAATAAATGGAAAACCGTTGCCTGTTAAATATAAATTAAAAACGTCACATATAGGGAAATGAAAACCTTTTAATAGCTTTTAGCTTACGACCGATATTTTGTATTCATCGTTGCGCGTCTAGGGCTTACTTTTTTTTTGGAGAACCCTAGATAGTATTGCTGTCCTGTTAATATGCTGACCGTTTAATTTCTAAACCTACTAGATTTAAAACTCTCAAGGTTAGGTCAGGAACCGCTATATTAATTTAGTTGGGCGGAATTTAAAGAGAGTTACTTTCAGATAAGCCATCTTGGTTTTTGGGTTAGAATGGCTGACAGTTTCTCGGAAAGCTGCGGTTTAATCCCCGTGTGTCTTTTGTTTTAAGGCAAAAGAGCGTATTAACAAATGCTGCGATTCCTGATCATTAAGAGGATTAACTTTTACAAGTCCTAGTTTAGAAACCATGCCACGCTCCCGTTCTCTCACACCGCGCGGTCTCGTCGTTGCTGGAGCTCTGCTTTTCATTCCAGAACCTTATCAAATTATTTAATTAAATTTAAAGTATTTACATTTTGCTGCTGCTTTCCGTCAAAATATTTACATAAATAATGTTGTGCGTTGTGTAAATAATAATGACATTTTGTCAAAATTCTTTTAGAAAAGCTTGTATTACACGCCGGGTGGAGCGACACGTCTGGCGTGTGGCGTGAGAAACTTACCGCCACGTGCCTGTTCCCGTCGATGAACCATTTTACGGCCGAAAAAAGACAAATTCTTTTGTACGCGTGGTGAGATCTAAACCAAGGCTCGAAACTTACGAATCTCCAGATCGTTAAGGTGGATCCTTAAGAAGGTAGAAAGCCGAATAGCGCAATCACCCAAATTTCAGCGGAACATCCCTGTTGGAGTTGACGAGAAAGCCACATTATCCACCTTTATACTGCTAAAATCAAAGTAAATCCTAGTTGTTTATCAACCGGAGCCGTATTTTTAAACTAATTGTTTTACTTAATCCATTTTTGAACCTTTGAAAGCACTAATTTTTGCTTATTTCTGCCAGAAGTTCAACCCAAAGGACTTTTTGCAGATATACCGCGCAATTTTAATGTTTTTATTATCGCTGAATACAGCCAATTATATGAGATTACAAATAACTTATAATAAAACGAAATTATTATTTCCAAATTATTTTGTGTTATTATAATATTAAATAAACATTTGATAATATTTTCCTGTTTGTCTATTGTTATCAGTTTTGTGATTTGCTATGACCTATAAATCATATTTACATTTTTTTACTTTTCTCAATAAAAAGACGTTACTTAGTTTAAGCAATTTAATTTTACAGTTCCTTCTAAGATGGCGCCCAGCCAAAAAAAATGTAATGGAGAGGGTGATTTTCTGACACCTCATATGAAAGGTATTTTGAACCTCTATTCAGTGCTGTTTTATTTTTTTAAATCTGTTCAGTGGTTGCCGGGAAATGATAAAGCAATTTATAACTGTCACGAAGTAATACAAAAACTGAACCTTAAACAATTGTTACCTTCAGTTATGCTCAAAATGACACTTTTCTAACTAACCTTTATCTCAGCAAGTTTTCGAAATGTTGTCTCTGTGCTTCTTCTGTTTTGAAACTTATTTCGTACGTTTTGTAATATCTCCGGGTATATGTTAGCACAAACTTCCATAATTCTGTTTCCTTCCCTGTATCGATTTGTGTAACGTAAATCTTCGAATTTCCATAACCCCACCAGAAAAAATTGGGGCGAGTTAAGTCGACAGACCGAGCAGGCCTTCCCAGTGGATCTTTTGGATTTCTTACTAGTGTGAAAAAAATATGGGGGTGCGCCCTCCTGTTGAAAAATAACTAGATCTGGATCTTGTTCCCGTAGAAAGGGAATCGTTCAATTAAACGCAATATCCATTGTGAATTTAATATTATGATGTTGTTGATTGAGGTTGTCCAGAAATATGAGGAGATTATCCTGTTTTTGAGACCAAATGATAAAAGTGTCATCTATATATTTGAACTAGTGTTTTCGTTTTAGGGAAGCGAATGTTAAAACAATAACCTCAAGGGCCCCCCATAGTTGCCCCCGACGTTTGTTCATAAAAATCTAAAGGAACGATTTCTTTCTAGATGTATTTGTTCAAAGGAAATAAAATGGTTCAATAGACCATTCTGTATATAGAAAATTGACGCATACAAATAGGTACTTAAATACAAATTCCCACCACCATCCAGCATAAAAGAATTCGGTTATATAAAATTTCTTACTCTTTTGGGGAAGTGTATGTGGGAGAAACAGAACGCTCAATATCGACTAGACCTAATGAATAAGAACGATATATTAAAAAGAAACAAGCCGTTGAATCTGCTGTATTTGAACACTAGCATACCACTGGCCACATTATAAATGTAAAAGAAATCAAGGATGTAGCATCGGCTCCAGGATTTTATAAACGAAAAATTGGAGAATCTATTGAACTTTTTAAACATGCAAAAACTTCAAAAGAGATACTGGTTATCCTCTATATCACACATGGAAACCGATCTTAACACAGAGTCACAGTTCGACGAGCAAAGTCGGGAATAACATTTCTCCGAGCTCATTCAGAGTTCAGATCTCGTGAAGTAAAATTCTCTGAAGATGCTTCGTGCAATCGAAGGCAAAACGTCGGATAGTAATTCCAATTTGACACGGTCTAATCTCAAGAACCATGATTTCTTAATGGACTCTAGCAGATTTTTATGCTCTAAGTCGGTGGTATGCTGAGCGGTGGTAGGAACTATATACGAACCCATCGCAGCGCTTCCAATGTAATATTCTACATTTAAGAAGTATGATGGAATTATGAAAAAAAATCAATCATCGCTGCTCATCTGATATACGAGATGTTTAATTTTTACTTTTTATTAATTTTTAAATCTGCTAAATTTTGGGACATGAATAGAAGTGGAATCTAGAATTTCAGAAACAAATCAGCCTGTAATCCTTATCAAACCACTTTTTCCTAGAGTATTTAGCAATTTAATTTAATTGTAGGATATTCTATATTAAACGTGCTTAGAATTTGTAGTAGAATTTAAAATTAGACATGTTATTTTTGGGACACCTTTAACCAACGAGAAATTTGAAATATGTACTTTCTTATGAATATATTCCCTGAACCTTGGATGAAAAGATGATGAGTTTATATTCACCACTTTGCAAAAATAAGGTTTTCTTCTTAGATACATTTTAAAATTTTAACACTGGCAAAACGCATATGACCCTCGTGAATAAAAAGAGGTACCAAGAGATTAAAATTTTAGGCTAAATAAGTTAGGAATTTCAAGTAAACTTTATCCACTTTACAAGAGTAGTTTAAACACCCTGTATAATAAACAGGCCAATAAAAAAATTACAAATTTTTGAATCAAATTATATTTAAAGAATAACTTTTTTAAATGCAGTTTTTGTTAGAATTATATTTTAAAACTTATTATTTATTTTAAATTATTAAATCTATAAACTATCTACATTCATGACGAAAATCATTTCAAAACTTTGCATTAGCTCTGATACCACTTTCCTCGATAACTGGAGGTGGGGGGGTTTGGAAAAAAATTGCACACTCCGGTTATGACAACATAAAAAATTATTAAAGTTTAACGTATCTAGAACTTATATCCACTAACATTCAGAAAACAGTTCTCATATTTTCCATACTCACTTTCAGTTCCAGCTCTATTTATTTTGAGGCACTTCTAAATGAAATATTTCACTTGTCTTGCATTTAACCTGATTATATTCAATGTTATCTAATTTTAAAGTTTTCTACCCTTTTCGCCATCGCACTATATCCCATTTTTAATTTGTTCCAATCAAATAAATGAAGGAATAATTATGATTTTGAAAAATTGTAATTGGCTTGCACTCCTGAGTTTCTCCTAATTCATTAAACATTTTTTATTTGATTACATTTGGCGAAACCAGAAAATTAACTTTTTGTGAAGCAATTATCTACTTAATCAACTGCTTCATTAAAATTTGCTAAAGTTTTTAATTAAGTCTTTAATTGGCAATGGCGGTATGCTTCAGAGCAAAAAGTAACTTAATTATATTGGTATTTTTATTTGATGCAATGCCGAATGGGTTCCTTTTACTATACCACGTTTTCTCTTTATTAGGTAAAATAACAATAAAAATAGTGACAGCGTAGATAGAGATATCTTTATCTAAATATACCTTACCAAGTACTACTGTAATCGGAGATACGTGAAACTTTTATACTGAAAATGGGTTTTATTTAAAAAAAAAACATATCCTAGTAGATTTCTTTCTCGTTGCCTGATTGAAATGTTTTACAAAATTCAAATAAAAAATATTTGATTTAAAATGATATTTAGCGGTAAAAATTTGAGCTTTGCTTATTTTGTGAATGCATCTTCCTGACAAAGCTTAGATAGAAGTTCTTAATTATAGCATTTTCTACAACTTTTATCAATTTGCAATTGTTGCAAAATATAGCGTTGTGTCTGACATTACACTTGTGAAAAGTCTTTCACCCAGTTACCAGATAACCACAGAAATGTATTAAAAATTAGCAGATTTTTGACTTGGCCCTAGGTTTGATAAATAAAAGAAGTAACCAAATATATAGAAAAAGAACTCTTCAATATCCTCTTATTCTTAAACTGGTTTGATGTGCCAGGCAGTGACCTAGCTAGGAGGAGGTACTCTGCCCCTCCTTATAGGCAGCGCCCTTCTGCTAGGCGATGCTTTGTTTTCTTGTATAATTGAATAGCTGATTACAGAAATATCCCAAGTCTAAGGTTTTTCGTATAGAATTATGACGTTTCTGCAGCCAACGATTCAATCATTATTTGTACAATCTTATGAGCGAGCGGAGTGATGTAAAAGGCACCGGAACGGGAAAATGACTTTTTTGTTGCTCGTATCTACTATTTTACGTGCTGTTAAGTAATTTTTTATATTTGGCGTAGAGCCTTTAAAAGCTAGCTACATTACTGGTGATAGATTTTCTGCTATAACATAAAACAAACTTTAAATACATCATCACGACAAAGACAAGAGAATAAGAAGGTCTTCAGTATGCTTAGTTTGTATTTGTATGTATACATATGATTTGTTTTAAACTTGATAATAGATTTTTTAGTAATTACGCTCTATTCTAGCTAGTAGATACTCTGTGATGTACATAAAAAAACTAACCAAGTAATGGATTTGTTTTTCTTTTAAGAAATTACCAATTATATCAAAATATTATAAACACAATTTTAAAAATTTTTTTTCAACCACTTTTTAACAAAGTTTTTGTATTTTTAATAAATTCGCCCGTGCCTTGGTGTGGCAACTATACTAAATTATATGTTATAACTATAGCAGCGAAAGACGAGATACTATCACCGATCCTAATGTTCATCCATCTTAGTGTGCATCGTGCATCATCGTGTACTCCTCTGATGCGAAGAAAGCTTTATAAATCTATATAACAAAAATGCAATAAAAGACGTTTAGTTTAAAAGTTCAGAATTTAAGTATGTAGCCCACCGTCAAAATGCACCCCAAACTAGTGTCGATTGTGATAGTTTTGTTGGCTATTAAGGTATTTTCTTCAGGCTCTAGAAGGATTGCCCAAACGTTTTCAACGCTTTTACATATTCGTTTTGTTATTTTAACAATTTTTCAGATTCCCTCTAGGTATTTACAGATTTCCATTAATTGTACGGAAGTATTAATGAATTTTTCTCCATATTGCAAAAATAGATCCCCAAGAATTGGACTACTTTTTCCCTAACATGGATTTTTGTACAAAAGCAGGACAAAAATTGATATAAGGTAGACATTTTTGCATACATAATTTACAGTCATTTTTTGATTGTACACTAAGTAAGCAATTATGTCTGTATCTACTTCTAGTTTTCACAATGAAAATTTGTGTATTATTTCTTTAGTAATGTCTGAATACAAAATCAAAGACCTGGCTGAAATGTTGTCCAAGAACTCTGGATAATAATTACAAAAAACCTATTGTGTTCTCAATGAATACAGAGTTATGTTTAAACGAAAGCTTCAACTCATTTTTGATTTTTTTTAATGTTTGACTTCCCTTTTTTATGCGTTTTACCTTCACCAGTTAAAAAAAGTTGAAAAACGAGTGCATATTTAATAATTCGGATATACACTATACCAAGTAGGTACTCAGTGCTTTAATCATTGGTCTTGAGAATAGTATACTAAACTAGTTCTACAATTCCTAATTTTAAATTAAGAATTTTGTTTGGTTGTATCTAGTGGGGTCATTTGGAAAGAGTTTTACTCATAGAAAACAATAAGAAAACGACAGGGAATATATCCTAAAATTTATTTGTTCACTAAATTCTTGATGCAATGGTGGATTCAGGGTCTACCAATTTTAATTTTAGGTTCTACTTTCCTCAAACAAGTTGTATATAATTTTTATAGGTGTTTTATAGTTTAAATATTTTTTCATTTGGAGTGGTACCAGATATGAAATGTTAATGTACATTTGTACAGTGATTAAGACATTTGACGATGTTTAAACTGAAGTAATTGAGGGTTTAACTATATTTTATTTTTCCTGTTTTTTAACTGTTCTATATTTTAGTTTTTTATACAGTTTATTATTTCTGTGTAATCTTTGATTTTTCCCACCGATTTGATTTTTACCTGTATCTGTTTTAAATATGATTTGTTTGTTTATACTTACTTTTAGTAGTTTATAGTCTACTAAAACTAAACGGCATCTTGCGAAGGAATTCTCTGTATAAGATCTCATATTTTATATTTAAACCGCTGTCATCCTATTTATATAAATTAATTAAGCAAGTGTTTTTATTTATATTTTTTTAAATTTTAGGTGAAGATTGGCAAGCCCTCATGCTTTTTGCACTGCCTTATGGACAGATGTAAAAGTAGCAGAGCAGTAAATAAAAGTTAAGAAAAAAGACTGTCGGTCAATGTTAAAAAGCAATGAGCTAAATACAAGTTTTCAATTGGTTGTTCATTTATTACCTCTAACTCCGGTTTCTTGGGTTTTCAAGCTTACGAAATTTATTTATGTTTTTCTAATAAAAATATGTGCAAAGTGCGAGCAATATGAATATATTTTATACATTTTTCCTAGTTTGATGTATTATTTCCCCTATATAAAAAAGTATTATTGCTTATATGCTAACCAAAACATACAAAGGTACTCTTAAGGATAATTTGTTAGTCAATTCCAATATAGAGTATATTCATGTACCTAACACTAGGTAAAGTCTTCAAAAGAAAAGTTTCATACTTTGTGGAGCATAAGCGAAAATAGTGAGGTAGCTAGAATCAAGTCTTATCAGATATATTAACTGACAAAAACTTATTTGAAAATATAAATTATTTTATTTTGAGGCAAAAGTAATTTTTAAATATGAACATTACTTTCCCCAACTTCGTTTTATTAACACTAAGTGATTTTTTTAGGTTATTTTGATAAAAAAAACATTTTTTTTTATTACCGATTTAAATTAAAACTAAATTTAATACATGAATTATATTTCAATAAACAAATCGAAGAGAATAAAAACTGCAGTAGTATTTCTTAATATTCATGTGGGAATGATACAACAAAAGCCTTGTACAGGAGGCCATGTCCTTGAAGAGTACTTTTTAAAACATTACAATCGGTAAAATAAAACCCACTTTCTTTACGAAAACGCTTTATTCTCTCAAATTTCTCCTTAAATCTAATATATATACATATATATATATATATATATATATATATATATATATATATATATATATATATATATGCATGACAGTTATCAATGATATGACAAAAATAAACTATAAAGAAAAAAATCTAAACCATTCTATATACTAAAATACTTAAACACTGCCCTTTAAATCCCATGTTACTAGACCTTATATTATTATTATAGTATCCTGTGTTACATTTGTTATTCTATTTTTAAAACCAGACAGTGTGCAGTCATATTTTACTATGTTGGTCCAGTACACGAAGAGTTTTATCGATAGGTGCTTGCCTACCATAGCTCGTAGCATCGAAAGGCAGCAAAAAGTTCAAAGTGATGAAGATTACATTTAGGGACATTAAAACCAATGCTAGAAAGTAACTGGACAATCAATATACCAAGGTCAAAAATAATCGTCTTCTCTCAAAGGTGCTCAATCCAAGTCTAATAAGCATGTTCACTCTATGATACTCCTGAAAGTTGAACCCACACCTAAAAGCCGCAAAGCATAGACATTTAATTTGGATCTTCTCAATCATGTCTATGTTAACATGCTATTGAGGAAACTAGACCACTGTAGTATATTCCAGAATTAATCTTACCAGGGAAGTATAGAGAGTTCTGGGAATATTCAGTGGAAGTTCAGAAGTATTGAGAGTAATAAGTTCAAGCATTTTTTAGAGCTCTCCAAGCTTATATTGTAAATATGCTGAAAAAAGCTTAATTTCTCATGAACCACACTCCAAGGTCCTTCACCAATTCAGAGAAACTGAGGTTGATACTGTGTAGCTTGTAATTTGAGTCAAACTTCTTTAAGCTCCTACAAAAGTAGATAAGGCAGCATTTTCCTATGTTGAGTTGTAAGTTATTTGTCTGCAACCAGTCCTATAGAGCATCCAAGTCATTCTGGAGCAACAAAATGTTATCATTATCCTGGATCCTTTTATACACTTTTAAATCGTCCTCAAAAATAATCATCGTGGAAGGTTTTATGATTCACAAATAATGTAAACATTATCGGGGCAGTAGTTTTACTCTCTTTAGACATAGTAATATAAAAACTAGATGAACCTCCAAAAATATCTAACACTGAGCTGTAATGAGGATTAACTTTCACAAATATACACACCATAATATATATTATGCTTCTCTCTACGCAATGACCAAGGTTTGGAAACGATTCATAATCCCAGTAGAATTGAGATGACATATACTTCCTGTGCACTCCCTTTTTCTTAAAGATAACAGGTTTCAATGTGGGACTAAACTGTCTCAAAAATGAAGACCTTAATGTGTTTTTAGGGAACGACCAGTTTATACCCACCCAGGTTATCTGACTCAGTCTTCCTGCAGTCAAGCTCGTACTCAGATCTCTAAAACATTTTGCTCAATCAATATTCACTAAATAATCTTTTATCATCATGAAATCAGCATTACTGAAGTCTCAATAGAATTTTCATCAGATTGTAAATACTTAGAATCATTTAAATAACTAACAAAAAATGCTAAATCGTGCACATTATTTGGTAAGATATTATCTAGAGCAGGATATACATCAATACTTGCTACATTGGAAAACAGTAAAAAGGAAATACACTTCAAGCTGGGACCTGTGTAATCCTCGGAACAATGCACTGCTGTCTGATAGTTCTTTAGAGTTATTAGGCCAGATTGCATTTGGGAGATTAAAAATAAAAACATGGCATGTATGTTTATCATGTACCTATCTTAAAGACAACTGAAGAACAATGACAATCATACTTATCCTTCCCCAAATTAGGTGAAATGTAATTTAAATATAAAATAGGGATTACAAAAAATGGTGTAGGATACCCTTGAAAAGCAAGTTATGATCTATTTTCATATTTTCAGTTTGCGACCCGGATACCTATTATGCCTACAAAATAAAAATTAGTATAATTCCACATTTTTCAGAATTCTTGTACAAAAATACTCTGAAATACAGTAGAAATTCCTAAGAAATACACAATCAATAATTGCAGCAATAAATATGATTAGTAATTAGTAATTACTAATTAGGTAGGTCGGGCTTATATTGGTAAAAACAACTTCTGAAAAAATTCGCCACATTATTTATATTCTACACGTCAACACATTTGATTGTCCATAAATCCATTTCATCTTCTATCCTTGTCAGACAAAGCTCCATTCGGGTGGTAGGATAGACGAACATTAGGACAAATGCGGCAATACCGCGAAAGACATTGTTCGTCGAGACTCAACGAAACGAATCCAACCTGCCGACGAGATTCTCTTTAAATTGATACTGTAAACAAATAAGAACTTTCAATTATGAGCAAAACCTCTTTCCAATAAAAATCTTAAACAAACATAATAGAATAAAATGTTGACGTTTCGATATTAAAAACTCATCATCAACTACAGCAATTAAAAAAAAACATTATTATTAGAAAAAAATAATATGCTATAGTTGGATGATTAAATGGTTCGCTCGTTTTGATCAACTTGTGTAGAGTCAATGTTTAACTGTATATATGGGTAAAATAAATACAAATACCAATAACTGAATATTAAAAGTGCTGTCTTTAGAAAAGACTCCGAATTTCATTGCCAAAAGACGAATTTTTTCTGACAGAAATAAAAATTTCTTCCATTATTTAATATCTAAGGAGACATGGTATGCTGTTAGTGAATAGGAGCAAACGGACAAAGTATTTAATGAATTTTTTAAGACTTCTAATGACATGTTTAACATAGTTTTTCCCCCAATAGATGTAAAATTAAAAAAAAAAAAACAATGCAACAAACATTTCGATAACTCCTTAATTAACTGAGGAGGCGCCTTCATAAAATGCAACGATATTGATTTTAAGGAAAAGTATAAGGTACTATAGGTATAATGATCATTACATATCTATGAGCCGTAATGTTTCTAAAGCGTGTTGGGATCTAATAAACAATAAATAAAGCAAACTCGTTTGATTGATTTTTTGATAAAAATATGCAGAATTTAGTCTTAAATACAAACGTACAGCCTACTTACTTAAATATTTGTAATAATAATAAAACCTTTTAGTTATTCCCTGTATCTAGTGAGGATATTAAGAAAACTATTGTGTCCGTCTTCTCTAAATGGTCCTTGCTTACATAATAAATTTTTCTTTTACCACTGGAAAATTTCCAGATCAGTTGAAATCAGCTGTCATTGTCCCTGTTTATAAGAAAGATCATCCAATATCAATAAATTATTATCGACCTATAGCATTACCGCCGGCTTTCTCAAAAATGTTCGAAAAGGAATTTCAGAGGCGACTTTCATTATTTGTTTAACTCAAGCTTCCCTGCGGGCTCTTGCACCCAAGACGCATTATTGTCCTTTCTTGAAAATGTTTTAAATAACTTAAATGAAAAGCAAAAAAAAACATCAGCTTATTTGACTAAAGCTTTTGATAGCACCAACCAAGGGTCATTGCAAATGCTTCATATGTATGGAGTGCGTGGTGGTTTGTGGTTGAAGCGCTATTTAGAAAACAGGGTGCAGAGGGTAATGGGTTGCTGACGCCGTTTCTGCTGATATGGAAGTCGGAGCAGGTGTACCCCAAGGAAGTGTTCTGGGGCCAACTCCATTTTTAATTTCAATAAATGATATTCCTTTAAACCTACAGCAAGGACTCTTAACACTTTTTGCTCACGACAGGTCGTCGACTGTCGATGATCGGGATATATCTGGCCTTTTCAGGAGGGCGGGTACTTGTGTCACGGAGTTGCAAGCCTAATGTGATTTGAATAATCTAATTTTAAATATTTTAAAATAGAAAGCTTGTTAGTGAGGACTACAGGTGATACTCGGAATAAGACTCTTAAACAAAGCGACACCCCTACATTTTTGGGGTATACATATTGGCAGCTTTTTATCTTTTGAAAATAACATTGGAAATCTGGTCAAAAGGCTATCATCATTAAAAAGCTTTGTTTTGTATCAGCTTAGGAAAGTATGTAATCTCCATACTTTGAAATTTTTTTATTATGGTTATATAAACTGTTGCGATATGACCTTCTGGTCAATTATTTTTGTGCTTTAAAATATTAACAGTATTTAACATGTGTATTTTAGATGCCGGTATTTATATATTTATAACTTTTTTATTATTATGCAAATAATTACTAACTATTTTTTACTTTAAATTGACTATTTCAACACTTGTAATCCAAGTCTTGAAATAAAATGATTTGATTTGATTTAATTTGAGAACTTATAATAAATGTCCAAAGTGAAATGATTTTTGAGGTTTCTAATTTTAAATAAAGCTTTACCATTTGAAGATATATTGTAGTACAAACGATTTTGCAGAAACCTTCACAAAGTTAAAGTCTGTACTCCTCCGTATTATTCGGTTCAATTCCTGGGTTCGTGTCTTTCATTCGATTCGTCAATTCATATGAATGAACAAATTGGCAAATCAACTAAATGACAAATATTTCATCCACACTGTTTATCAATTTTTATTTAATACTTTCGCATTTCAATGTTTGAAAATACACAAGAAACAAAAGGTTGATTCAGGCCAATAGATAGCCGAGGTCAAAGCCTACTTTGATAATTTGCTCAAAAGCCGGAATTACCATTGCAACGAATCGAACGGATGAGCTGGACCCTTCACACTAGGCGGACGATTGAACGAAATGACGAATCAACGAATAGTGAGTAGCGGACTTTAATCAATATTTATTTAATTCGTTTGCATGGATTTCATGCATTTCAATGTTTGAACAACAGGCAAAAAACAAAAGATTTGTGAGGTCGAATGGTTCGCCGAACTCACAGCCTATTTGATTATTCGCCCAAAAGAATCGTCGCGCAACGAGTCACACAGACGAATGGAACCCTCCACGCTATACGGACGAATCACCAAATGAACGAATAATGAGTAGCGGGCTTAAATGTTTCTTACTAAATGGTTCTACTTACTTACTTAAATGTGTTATTTCTAAATCGAAGACAAAAAAATTACAGTTTGTGCCGGACTCAGAGAGTATAGAGTATTGTGCTCTAAATAACCTGTACCTTCCCGGTTAAAATAATTGCAGTGAAATATCTTTCACCCTGTATATAGCAAAACATTAAAACCCGTATTCATTAAAAAGGTGCAAATTTAGACCAGGTCTAACTTGACAATTGTCGGTTTAAGATTTTATTTTCAACAACTGAACAAATAATTTTTCTAAATGTCACAATAATAATAAAATTAGTGTGACATAAGCAAAACATAACTGGCGAACTAAGAGTTTTAAGTATCATGGCAACTAGACCTGGACTAATTCTTAAACCTTTTTAGTGAATACAGAGGCAACAGTCGTACTCACTAAAGAGATTTAAATTTAGACCAGCTCTAACGTGACAGTTTTAGTTTAAAATGACATTTTTAACAATTGAACAAATATATTTTCTAAATGTCAAATTACAAAATGACAGCGATAAGCGAAATATAAATGGCGAACTAAGAGTTTTAAGTACCATATGTCAACTTAAACCTTTTTAGTGAACACGGGGGTAAAGTTTCTTATTAAAGAAAATTTGACTTAACACAATTCTGACTCTATGTTAAAACAAGGATTCTTTTAACAAAACCCAAACTGTTAGGAGAGTCTGTCCCATTAGGGTTAGCTTAGCTTAGATTCGTAGATAAAACCATCATTAAAGTCATAAAATCGTGCGCACTCTAGTGTTGTGATTGGAGAGCTCCCAATGACAGGCTATGGGATTCAAGGTCTTGTACTTTGTAGTAAGTCTGGTGCTGAGTGGATAAACGGAACACCAGCTTGAAAATGTTCACGAATTCGGTATTTTTATGGTTAATTTTGCGTGTGTCATGGCTTACTACCAATGAATCTTCTACCCCTGTCACATTTTTGCCAAAATAAATTCTCACTTGAAAGTCTTTGATACGTAGTGATGTTTTTTTACTATTATCGTGCGTTTTATGTTTTTCAACTATTTCTGGTTTTAGTTACAAATATTAAGATTTATTACATCCATAATATATCTCATTCACATTCTTAATTTCTCATTTCCTTGATACTTCCTCATTTCGTTTAAAATCAGGTCATTTCCCACTGCTACAACAGACATTTTTGCAATCTAAATAATATACTGATCTATTATATTTATTCTCTAGTTAAGATAAATCAAACAATTGTCATTTTTATATTTATACTTAGTGTTCATGGCGTCTTAAAATAACTGATTGGATACACCGATTACTAAATTATAAAATGTATTCAAACATTCATTGGTTGGAAATGCATGCACGTTAACGTCAGATACATTAAATAAATATATAAACATATCTAAGTCCATTGTCAGCAATATAACGTTATTATATGGAATGGTTATGCCATTTTCATAGCGGTCACACGACCTTTGTATTAAGACATCAGCAACAGATCAGAACTGTTTTCTTTTTTGACAGTTTGAACACGATTTTCGAGAACATAAATATGGTTCTCCTTGCGCCTGCGATAAACAGACATGTCTGTGTTATGTTTAGCAAACAGTGGCGGGCTTTTTTTTAAGTGGTCATCTTGACTTAAGTGAATACAAATTAAAGTTCAATTAATAACTAGAAGGCATGCCAAGTATACTATTTTCTAACCTGATAAAGTTGTTACTTGCGGGGATGTAGTGAAGGGGTACAGGGTTCACAGTGACCCAATCCCGCTCTCCCAATTTATATTAAATAATTTTACAAACTACTTGTTTTATGAATTTATTAAATAAAAACTATTTATTATTATTATTAACTAAACAGTACGTTTTTTTTAATTCCAGTGACTTTTAGGATTTGGCTTTTTATATGGTTTTATCTAGTGTCAAAGAAACTATATAAATATATCAATAAACACTTAACTTAAAGTATTTGTTCCGACCACCACAGTAAAATTACGCTAATCCTTGTCAGTACCGAAAATCAGTGCCTAATGTTCTATCAAAAATCAGAATAAATATTTCCCTCATATATAAAAAAATTCCAAAAAAAGAAGAAAATTGTCGCAGAATTAGAGCGGTAATTGCACAGTAGAAAGTGAAAGAGCGTTTCCAAAACTGCTTTCCACATGTACTAATGGAGACATTATTACTTGGTCACATGAAAACAATAAAATAAGCGGGTGATCCATAGCAACCACTCTATTTTTGATTAACGACGCCACATTTACAGTTAAATTCAATGCGCAATATTAAAATTGCCACATTTAATTATAACGCACACTTACAAAAGTGTTTTTTTTATACAATACAATTTGATAAAATCTCATAATAACGAAATAATTGTAAATAACAATAGGAAAATTTTTTAAATATTAATTTGACATCTCAAAATAGTCTTTATATATTCATAAATGGAAATATAAAAACAAATCTAAAAACTAACTCTTAAATATTTAATACGTTTATTAGCTTGACAAAACTAAATTTTCGGTAACTGCTGCTGGAATCGTAGACCACGCCCTCTCCAAAGCTAATGCTGCATTTGTCTATTATTGTTGACCGTACTTCTGAAACTCGTATATTATGCCGGCCGGTTCAATTCTTCCTAGATATAGTCAATTGAATTCTTTTCTGGTGACTGGGAAGGTTTTTCAGGCCATTATAAGATAACCACTGCTTCACATTTTGGGCAGTGCGTGCTTAGGGTCATTGTCTTGTTGTAGTGTCCAATGCCTACCAAGACCCAAACGATCTACACTGGGTAACAAATTAGCACGCAATATGTCAATATATTGCATGTGATCCATAATACCCTCCACAAAATGTAATTTTTCTACTCCAGCCTCCGCCATCGAACCCTAAACCATGATACTATTTTAACCATTACTTCGCAATACACACATTTTCAACGTGCACTATTTTATTAGTAGCTGTTGCCATGTGGAACACTAAAGTCGGTCAATATACGACTGTGGCTGTACTTTTTCTTACTATTTTAGCCATACACCATAAGACTATCCATCTTTCCGAAATTTTACAATTAAATTTCGTATTTCAACGCCTGTTTCCTTTCTTTTATTATTCATAGTTTTAAAAAAATAATAATTACAAATTCTACTTGCACTAGCAAAACACGTCAACTATACTGAAAATGGTAATTTTTGAAATGTCAATTGCATAGTCGAATTTTGGTTGACAATCGCCTACTTTGATTTATTTCTGAAAACTGTGTCCGCTGTCATATGATCGGGATCAGATAATATTAAATATATTTTTTATACTCATATTAAATTAGAACAATTTTGAATTAATAATTAAAATATTCATTAATTAACTGGTCTCTATATTGTTAAGTATAATATTTAATATACTCTGTGCTATTTAGTTATATTTACATAAGTTCTTTTCACGCTCGGCTAATATAAGATGTATATAATAATATTCTATTTTAAAAATTGATATTTATGTGGCAGTAAACGACGTTTGATGTTTTTCATGGCTTAGCAAAATGAAATATTTAATAGTACAAGAATGATGGTCAAAAATTAACTGTTTGTTTACACTTTTCGTACTAGGTCTCAGGAGAATGCCAGAATTAAGCTACACAATTCAGTAATGCAAAATAAAACAAGTTATTATTATTTTTTAATTCCCATAACCTTAAGTTGTACAAAAATAATATCACGTATTAATATTAGGCGCAATAATTTATTATGTAAATAATATGTATATTACAAAGCAGGGAAATCGAAATATATAATCTTTTTTTCAAGCCGAAAACTGAATGGAGCTTGTCACACTATTGACAATTTTGTCAGCATAAACGTCAAAACGCCGGACATAGTCATCTTAATTGTACATTTTTTTATCAAAAAATTTGTTTATAAAATGTTCACTTGTAATATCCCAAGAGCTTGAATTATTTCCGCAAATTTTTTGGACCAAGAATATTTTGAATTTTTTTTCTAAATTTTTAATTCTTTTAAAATAATTCTTACCAAAAAAGTCCGTTAAGATTGTTACAAATTCACGTAAGTAGTTGTACACTGAAAAAACAAAATCATTTGATTTAAACTAAAATGGAATTTACTGAAACAAATATTTGTTTTCTATAAGCGAAACATTTGTTTAAAAAATGCCAATTATTTCTTTCAACTTATTTCTTTTATTTAAATGAATGTATTGTTAAGCAAATAAATGTGTTCTTTGACCCAATTAAATTTTGTTTTGTAAAACTAAACAATTGTGTGCTCTCAATATGCATTTTTACTTCCCTCGTAAAACGGAAGTATAGTAATCATGAAAAAATCACCCTCCGAGGTGTTTTCAGATCTTCACGTTTCAGTGTCCCCAGATGACGAAAAACAAGTTTTCTCAATTCCGTCGATCTGTCTGTCTGTCGCCTGTTTGCCTGTCTCCCCGCGGCGCAGCTAAAAAACTACTTACCCGATTGATTTCAAATTTTGGTCAAAAGTTAAGTGTCATATGGGGATGACATGGTAACATTTTGGTACGAATCCAAGATGGCGGAACAAAATGGCGGCTTAATAAAATATTTAAAAATTCAGCCTGGAAAAACTGCTTGAAAGTTTGATTTTAAATTGTGTGCCATAACTAATTGTGGTATAGGGATCAACTAGTAAAATTCTGGTACTAATTAAAGATGGCCGAACAAGATGGTGGCGAAATAAATTGTTTGTAATCGTGAGAAAATCACCTTCTCAGGTTTTACACATTAGCATGTAGATGCCACAAAAATATGTTTTATCAATTCCGTTGGTTCGTCTGTCGGTCTGTCTGTCTGCTGTCTGCCAGTTCGAGGCATAGCTTAAAAACTACATACCCTATTTACTTCAAATTTTGGTCAACAATTAAAGGTCATACGGGGATGATCTAGTAAGATTTTGGTAAGACTCCAATATGCCGAAACAAAATGGCGGCAGTGAAATGTTAAAAAAATTATTATTAAAAAACTGCTTATCCATTTATCTCAAATTTTGCAAAATCATCAAGACTTATGTTGGAATCAATTGGTAATAGTTTGGTAGGAATCCAAGGTGACGACACAAAATGGCGATTTACTAAAATATTTAAAAATTCAGTCTAAAAAACTACTTAATGGGTTGATTTCAAATTGTGTGCCCTAGCTAACTGTGGTATAGAGGTCAATTAGCAAAATTGTGTTACTAAATCAAGATGACCGAACGAAATGACGACCAAATAATATGTACGTAATCGTGAAAAAAAAAACACCTTTAGGTTTTACATATTCACGTTTTAGCGTCCCGAGATGCCAACAAATACGTTTTATCAATTTCGTAAATTTTGGTACTAATCCAAGATGGCGGAACAAAATAGCTGTATAATAACATATTTAAACAGCCTAAAAAACTAGTTAATGTATTTATTTTAAATCGTGTGCCATAACTAACTGTGGTGTAAAACTCTGTTGCTAATTCAAAGTGGCGAAACAAAATGGCTGCCAAATAAGATTTTTGTTATTGTAAAAAAAATCATCCTCTCAGGTTATATATATCTGCATGTTTCAGCGTCCCTAGATGCCAAATATCAAATATTTGATGGTCATATGGGGATGACCCGGTAATATTTTGATAATTTCGAAGTTTCACAACTTTATTGTCGCATTTCCAGGACACATATATAAATCCTATATTCTGCATGAAACCCATATTTACGTTTTTTTTGGTCCGCATATATTTCCCAGATATTAAATTTCTAAATGGTTTTTATTAACAATCCTCTTGTTGTTGTGTTAGAATAGTGTATTATTTAGGGTTAGGAACCAGTAAAAAAAAAACGATAGTCGGCGTTTCGTAACTTTACTGCTGCATCCTCAGGAAACAGATTCTATATCTTGTATGAAACTTATATTATCAGTCTTTACTTATTCCGTTGGTTCGTAGATATTCCCTAGATATTAAGTTTCTAAATAGTTTTTGTTAACGATCCTCTTGTTATGTTAGAGTGGTGTATTATTTCGAGTTAGAATCCAGCAAAAATCAGAAGTTTTTTTTTATTTTCGACGTTTCGCAACTTTATTGTTGCATCCTCAGGTTACATATATAGATTCTATATCCTGCGTGAAATTCATATTATCAATCAGATATTAAGTTTCTAAATGGTTTTCGTTAAAGATCCTCTTGTTTTATGTTAGAGTGGTGTATTATTTGGGGTTAGGATCCAGTAAATTGTGATTACGTCAAGGTAAATAAAGTAAGAAAAAATAATAAAAATGGTCATAAGTTCAACTCAATATAATACAACATAGAAAAACGCTAAAAACTTAGCAAAAAGTTATGTAAATAAACTTGAACAACGTGTTGAACACTCTTCACTTGCGACACTACAGATCTAAAATTTAAGCTCAGCCGATTGCACCGAATATCCTCGATGGCGTTAGATGCAGCCTAAGCGTTATTAAATGTTGTCGGCTTTATTAATCGGGGTAATATCCCTAGTGCATTTAATTTTTTCGGAAAAAACGATTTTCTACATGATTTGTTTACCAAGCAGCATGAACGTTATTGATTCTAAAAGTTTCAGTCAAAGACCAAGATTTTTCTACTAGGGCGGATCCTGTTTGATAAACACGTTTTTTGGAATGGAATATTCCAATTTTTTCATAAGAAAAATTAGATGCGCGAAGGATATTTGCTAAGATTCGAGGTAAGATTAACTGCTGACAGATATATAAGGCTATTTTTCCACTTAAAAATTAAATATGAGGTACGAATTCTTGTCAAAAATATTTTAGTGGCTAATAAACAAAAAGCAAGTACAATATGTGTTTTTTATCAGGATATTAACGTAAAAGGTGTAGTTTAATAGTCAAGATTTGTCCATTAATTTGTAAAAAGACGTGAAACTGCCATTTTTCAAATCCAAATCGATCAAACAACAGGAAATCATTAAAAACACATATTTTTTTTTTAATTAATATGTAGCATGCAATGCTTTCAAATAAATTGAACCATATAAGATTTGCACCTAACGTACCCTAAGAAAAAGTTTAGCTAAAATGTTTTCTCTAATCGCTAGAAATTAAAAATAATTTATTGAAACAAAGTTTATTTTAATTATATCATTAGTTTGGATAATGAAATTTTTAAAACTCTTTTGTATAATTTGGAAAGTTTCAGAAACATAAGATATTGAAGATAGCTTTAAATAACATTGGACTCCTAATAGATTCAGTTTATTCTCTCCTCCCATTCCTAACAGTATCAATAAATACAATAAATATTTAACATAACGACCATTGTTTTCTACCATGCCACGAAATATTTCCTCGCGTATGCCACAGGAATATTTCAGAGAGAACCAAAGTTTTAATATTTTATTGTCGAGCGGGAGAATGTAAAACTCGATTTGGTATATTTATTGGCCAACCAATCGAGCGTTCTCACTATAAAACCATTTGTGGTTTTTATAACAATAGAACACTTTAAATGTTTTGAATTTTATTGTTTTCTGTGTTATTTTAATATGGAGGCTACAAAAATATTCTTAGAATATAAATTAAATTATTTCGTGTATCGATAATGGTCCTGGACACATATACATTTAAAACTGAATGAAAATATCGAAAATTTTGTTTTTTTCTTAAATATAATAGGTTGTATTCAAATATGAAAATAGGATTTTTCAATGAGGTTTATTAATCGAGGAAGCAAAGCCATTTTGGATCTCTGAACCACGGAAAACATGTTCTCCCACTTTCGTCAGTCTGTCAGTCATTGTCTGTCGTTCTGTCTATACGCGGCACAGCTCAAATTCTACTTATCCAATTGATTGAAATGTTTGTCAAAAATCGGTAGTGATAAGAGGATAAAATTACTACATTTTGGTAAAAATCCAGTATGCCGTAACAAAATAGAGACCTCACAAAATGCAAAAAAAACATTATTAGGTAGCTGCTTTTCGAATAGACTTTAAAATTTGGAAAAAAATAAAGTTTCCCATATTAGTAAACTGGTAAAATTTTTGTGTAAATCCATGTGGACGGAAAAAAATGGCGGCATTGTTAAAAAAATTCAGTACCAATACAAAAAACTCAGTACTTATCCAATAGACTAGAAACTTTGCATAATTTGCAACTGTTAAACAGTTATAGACTAATAATTTTTTTTGTTAATCCTATATGGCAAAATAAAATGGCGACCTAATAAAATGTTTAAATATTCGATAAAATTCCATTTATTGAAATATTAAACATTTTTTTGCGTAGGTAAATAATACATATTAATAATATTAGTATTAATAATAGTAGTAGTAATTATAATAATAATAATAATAATATTAATAATAAAACCTCAGGGGTATAAAGAAATACTTTTGTATCTCTCTATGCCCGGGCACGCGCCTCCGAGGTACCCTAGCCAGCTCTCCGCTGTCCTTTAAACTCCTATTTCCTCACCGTCCTCAGAAACCCATCTTCTGCCTTACTTCATATTTCCTGTCACTCCCTGAGGAGCAAACCTCATTCGCGGAGTATAAAAATACCTGGCAGTAGGTAAAATGCAACAGTTTTATGAAAATGTACAATTTACGCAATAAACGAGTGAATCGACATTGTACCACCATAACCTCTTGTCGCGCTTAGGATTTAGGTAGAGGATCCTGTGTGTTAAGTCAGTTACAGTCACCCTCGACCAGCGACAGAAGCAGAGTAATGTCGAGTATGACCACTGCAATCACCCCATCACCCCTTATGGCACCAACCACTGACGCCGCCACGAGCTCATAGCTCCACCTACAACAGAGGAACCCGAGGAGGAAGTGCAAAATGAAGAAAACATAGGCGAAGGCGAATCTACAGGAGAAGACATCATTAACATAACCAACAACAACCAGGACAATGTAAAAATTTCAGTATACAACGAACCACAAAAAGCTGTTGCTGAGTTTAACTGCCTAGATCCAATTCAAAGACCTAAGCTCCCGAAACTTAGATTTAGTCGGGAGATTCACAGTATCTTCAAGATTTTCAACACCATACTAGCAGAGTTAAGTTTAGAGTATGACACCCTTGAGGAGCTCCACACACTCATCTACTGATCTGCTATCGCCGTCCTTAAATATCATCAACAACAAGTGCATTTTCAGAAGAGAACAGGCAAAGCTACACATTAACAAAGACTCATATGGCAGAAAAGACTTGAGAAGACAATTGATGATTTGAGACAGGAGCTAGGAAGACTCACAGAAATTCGGAAGAATAAGCACTCCTCCAGCAGACTTAAGACGCGCATTAAAAAGATATTTAAGAATCCACCGATCTTAACCAACCACAAACTAGATGAGTGTCACTACACTAAAGCAAAAACTAAAATCTAAAGCGAAACTTCTGCAGATATAACAAATGCTCAAAGAGAAAACGATAGAACTGGGTTTTCAGCACTAACCAAAGACAGTTCTATCGGGATTTCAATAACACCAAGGATCAAACCAATACTGAGAAGACGCTGCCGAGCAAACAGCATTTGACAGAGAGAGAGCACACCATTCCACAAATGGAATTTGACTCTCTCACCAAGGACGAATTTTGCAGCTTTATTAAGAGAACAGGCAACTGGAAGCCGCCAGGAGTTGACCATATTTACAATTCCTTGTATAAAAAATGCATGGTCCTCTATGAAGCTATCGTCCGTCATTTTACTAAAATAATGCATCATCCAGAGATAACCCCCGCATTTCTAATGCTAGGCACTCCAACTATGCCACCCAAAAGCAATAGGACAGAAGACCCGTCCCAGTACTGGCACATCACGTGTTTGCCCACCATGTACAAGATCCTAACAGAATGCGTTGCAAATCGTATCTATCACCATATTGACAGTCATAACCTATTAGCAGAAGAACAGAAGGGGTGCATTCGAGACCATCAAGGATACAAATTACAACTTATTATCGACTTATAGACTATAAAAAGGCAGTTGACAGTGTACCACATTCCTGGCTCATAGACGTACTAGGAATACACAAAATTCACCTTATGATCATCAATTTCCTGGCAACTATCAAGCACCAGTGCAGAACGAATCTGTTACCACCAAAGAGATTCACATCAATAAAGGAATTTACAAAGGAGACTCGCTAAGTGCACTTTGGTTCTGCTTACCGACGAACCTCCTCCCCACGTTGCTCAACAATACAGCACATGGATTCAACATCAAAGCCAACAGAAACAATTCCCGAACCGTATCCCACCTTTTGTATATGGATGACATTAAGCTCTATGGTGGAAACCATAACCAACTAAAAAAGCTTATTTTCGTGACATACACCTTCTCGAACGATATCCACATTGAATTTGAAATTAAAAAATGTAAAGCCTTAAACATCGAAAAAGGCAAAGTAATTAATGTTGATGTAGCCCTACCCAATGGAGAAATAAGCAATGAACCAAGAAAAGACCTACAAATACCCAGGATTCCAACGAGCTAGAGTGCTAGAGATCAGAGAATATACGGCATATAACATCTGGCTGCACTTACCTAGTAAACGCGGGCCTCCAGCGACATAACCAGGTATGTAACATCATACACCAGAAGCTTGTCAATAAATAAGGATTCCTGAACACCTTTGTGCCCTATTATACAATACCAACCAAGTTCAGTGTTTGAAAATAATGCCCTCAAACTGTACTACGACCGAGCAGTTATCACCGACAGACGGGTGACGAATATTCGGCCTGATGTGGTACTGTTAAATACCGAAACAAAAACAGCTTATTTGGTAGATGTCGCTGTAGCCAACAATAACAACGTGTTGGTTAATTTTAAGAGAAAAATGCCAAATATGCGGAGATTGACATCGAGATACAGCAGATGTGGCAAATAAATAAGCTTCATGTAATACCGATCATCGTATCATCAACTGGACTAGTTCCAAAAATATTGAATAGAACCTGAAAATCATAGGACTACATACTAACACCTTTATCGACATCCAGAAGGCAGTCCTGCTCCTGAAACCAGTTTTGATGCATGCATCCAGGAAGGGCTTGGAGCCCAACATTTGTTGGGAAATTGATTGTCAATTTCTATAATTATAATAATAATAATAAAATATAAATTTAAAATATAAAAAAAATTGAAATAAAACATATAAAGAGTGTTCATTTTTCTCCTATATAAAGCATATTTAATCCGTTATAAATTATGTATATATTTGTACTTGATTACAAAATTAAACCATTTGGATCAAGAAAGTAAATATCTATATAAACTTATATTATTTCTAAAAAAGACCAAATGTTATATTTATTAAAACACGTTTATGTTTTATATCGTAAACTAGTAAAAATTGTATTTCTGTTATTTATATCAACAGCTAAATAATTACCCATTCCAAACATCCTCATAATTTGTTATTAAAATTCGACCTCTTATTCTCACAGCCTAGTGAAATTTTAATAAAACTATTACTAAAAAACTACTTATTCAATTTTCCCCAAATTTTGCAAAAAAATCAAGTATAATGAAGGAATCAACTGGTGAAATTTTAATATGAAACCAAAATAAAAAAACAGAATGGCGTCTTAATAAGTTATTTAAATCTTCAGGCTGAAAAAAAAACTGTTTAATGGATTTATTTCAAATTTCGTACAATTAATTGTGATATAAAGATAAACTGGTAAAATTATGGTAAGAATTCAAGATGGCGGCCAAGGAAAATGTTTGTAATCGTGAAAAAATCACCCTCTAGGAATTTTTCTTCAGGTTTTAGAGTCCTTAGATGCCAAAAAACTTTGTTCCCGTAATAGCTTAAAACGACTAAACAGATTGACTTCAAGTTTTGGTCAAAAATTAAGGATCATATGGGGATGACCTCTTAATATTTTGATAAAAATCCAATATGGCGGCTTGATGAAACGTTAAAATATTATTTCTAAAAAAACTAATTATTCAGATTAGCTCAAATTTTGCACAAAAGCAAGTATAATAAAAGAATCAAATAGTGGCTTGATAAATTATTTAAAACTGAGCCTGAAAATAACTATTTAATGGATTGGTTTTAAATTTTTTACATCAATTAATTGTAGTATAGACATAAGCTGGTAAAATTGTGGTAAGAATTCAAAATGATGTCCAAATAAAATGTTTGTAATCGTGAAAAAAAATCACAATGTAGGAATTTCATTTCTACAGGTTTTAGCGTCCTTTGATGCCAAAAAAAAATGTTTTATCAATTCCGTCGGTCTGTCTGTTTGTCTGTCAGTTGACGGTATAACATAAAAACCACTTACCAGATTGATTTCAAATTTTGGTCAAAAATTAAGAATCATATGGGGGCCTAGTGAAAAGTTAAAAAATTATTGTTAAAAAAAACTAATTATCCAGTTTACCTCAAATTTTGCATGAAAATCAAATGTTATCTAAGAGTGAACTGGAAACATTTTAGCATGAATCCAAGATAGCAAAACAGAATGGCGGCCTAATTAAATATTTAAAAAATCATCAAATTTCAAATTTTGTGGCAGCATTACGTGTGATACAAAGATAAATTAATAAAGTTGTAATATGAATTTTTGTTCAGTTGACGTTGCATTTTGCAAAAAAATTAAATACTTTGATCAAAATTCAAGGGTAACATGGGGTTGACCTGGTAAAATTTTAGTAAAAATCCAATATGGCGAAACAAAATGGCGGCCTAATGAAATATTAGAAAATTATTACTTAAAAACTATTTAGCCAATTTACCTCAAATTGTGTATAAAAGTCTATTATTACGTAAGGATAAACTGGTTAAATTTTGGTATGAATTCAAAATAGTCATAATAAAATATTTGACAATTCAGCTTGATAAAACTATTTAATAGATTATGTTCAAATTGTATAGAAGAATTAATTGTGATATAGAGATGAACTGAAAAAATGTTCGGTACGATTCAAGGAACTATTTGCACCAAATTGTTTGCAAGTAACTGTACTTATTAATTAATTAGTTTAAAATTGACCAGCCGGGGCGTATTAAAGGTAAAAAAAACTACAGCGAGCAGCAAAGCAGGGAAACCCTGGTTTCTTTTTTCTTGGCGTCGCGGCGCCCATACTGAAAGACTCGATTTTGTTTAAACTCTTAATAATCGCAATTTACTTAAGTCAAAAAGCTGCTTTTTATTATATTTTATAAATATGTGAATTTGCGGGATATCGACATTTATAACTTAAATTAAACACCCTTATATCTCAGTAAATAGTATAGTATTCAAGTTGACGAAAACAACAAGAATATCTTAAAAACGAAAGTATTTTTAGATTTAAGGCTCTTAAGGTTCTTGCAATTGTTTCGTTTCTCCTTGGCATCTCGACACCTATAGTGGTGACAGTGATTACCAAATTTTGAAATCCCTATTAATTCATGAGAAAACGGTGTTTGGAAGTTCAAGTGAAATACTCTGTAGATCCTAAAATCAGGCATTTATAATAAATTCAGTTTATTTGAGGGGAGGCACAACTACACTTGTTCAGAGTTCAAAATACACACTTTCTAATTTTTATTTCTTGCAAAAATCAAAATACAAAATATGTTTTTAAATTTGTTTAAATTTAGAATACAAATCTATTACGCACAATATCAGAAGTCTTCATAAGATGCAATGTAATTCAAGACTAATTAACTTATGTAATAACTGATCCAGTGAAATAACTAAAAAAACATGTTGTGAAAGAAAAACAGGGCTAACACTGTTCTTTAACGAGGACATTCATTTGTAATCAGAATACTCTACATGATGTTTGAAAACTAATTAATATTCGGAGCATGTTTATTTTTTTTAAACACTTTGTAGAGCATTCTGATCATAATTGAATGCTCCAGATATGAATCAGTGATAGCCGCTAAGTCAGTTATTACTGAAGATATGTGGTCTTGAAGCAGAGTTTATTTACATTGTATCTTATTGACTTTTTATCAGGGTATTTAAAAAACATAGGCCAACGTTTAACGGGAGATTCTTGGTAAGAAACTAAGAAAAAAAGTTCATATGAACGTGGGTCAGCACATGTTTGGTTTTAGAGAAACAGGGTGTTACAGTAAAATAAAAATATCGTTTCTTTTAGTAATTCCGAAACAGTAAGAGCTCTTTGATTAACATTTAGCAAAACTTCGTAAGAATTAAGTAAGGCTCTATGTTGACAGTATTCAACAGTTTTTATTTCAACCATGAGGGTATCTCCGACTTCCTAAAATAACAAATAGTACGCCACTGATTTAAACTACTAGCTTTATTGTTTAGGGCAAGTAAAAATACACAAAAAATGTATCATAGAAATGCAGGCCTCTGGCACCTTTGGTTTTATTTTAGTTATAGTTAGAGTCATAATTGCTAAGTTAATAAAAAAAAATATATTTTTTTTACTACTGAATACTGTAAGCCTTTAAATAATTATAAGGTTTTGCCAAATCTTAATCAAATAGCCTTTACTGTTTCGGAATTACTAAAAATAAATCATATTTTTTTTAAAGGTATCTCGACAACCTAACATCTGCGGCCCCATGTTCATATGAACTTTTCGTCTTATTTTCTTACAAAAAATCTCCCCTTAAACATTGGCGCATGTTTTTGAAACACCATATATATATAGGTGGTCTTTTAGTAGAATGATTGTATTTGCTTAAGGGAGAACTGCACGCAAAAAGTGAAAAACCAGCGCCAAGGTCTAGTCAAGTTCAAAGTAAAATGAAAAGGTACCTACGTATTAGAAAAAACTTCCTGCGCGTCCGACCTCAAAAAAATGTGTTATGTACAGGCAATTTAAATTACATTTCGTTTAAAAATGAGTTCAAAAGGGTTCACGCGCTGCAGAAATACAAAGATATGAGTACGATTTACCATTTCAAATTTTGCAGTTACGTAGACAAAGGATCAATGCAAGGCGGTAAAGAGCTATTTTGTGGAAAAAAAATTTTATGCGACGGCATTTGCGTCAAAAGTGGTCAAAAAATGGTCGAAAATGGACAAATCTACTTCTATTTTACAACTCTAGATTTGAATTTTTCATAAAAATTCGCATTTAGCGCCCAACTATACATATTTTCCTATTAAAATCACATTGAAGCTAATACATATCTCTTATAGTTCTAACATAATATCGCAGCGGCGGAAGGCTTGCAAATGATCCATAATACTGCGTGCAGTTCACCCTTAAGGGAGAACTGCACGCAAAAGGTGAAAAACTAACGATAAGGTCTAGTCAAGTTCAAAGTAAGATGAAAAGGTACCTACGTATTAGAAAAAACTTTTTGCACGTCCGACCTCAAAAAAATGTGTTATGTATAGGCAATTTAAATTACATTTCGTTTAAAAATGGGTTCAAAAGGGTTCACCCGCTGCAGAAATACAAAGACATGAGTACGATTTACCATTTCAAATTTTGCAGTTACGTAGACAAAGGATCAATGCAAGGCGGTAAAGAGCCATTTTGTGGAAGAAAAAATTATATGCGACGGCATTTGCGTCAAAAAGTGGTCGAAAATGGTCAAAAATGGACAAATCTACTTCTATTTTATAAATCTAGATTAGATTTTTTCATAAAAAATCACATTTAGCGACCAACTATACATATTTCCCTATTGAACACATATTGAAGCTAATACATATCTCTTATAGTTTTAATATAATCGGCGGAAGGCTTGCAAATGATCTATAATACTGCGTGCAGTTCCCCCTTAAGTATTTGTTTCGGATTCCATTTTTTTTAAATAACAAAAAATTGTAGATCCTTTCGATTTATGCTAAGATATTATATACGACAGGAAATTAAAAATATTAAAAAGCTTCTAATATTTAAAAAAAACTGTTCTGAAATGAGTTATTAAAATCTCATTATTCTGCGACTAAACGCTATGCTAATAAAGTAATAAATTTAGTTTTTGCAATGGTTTTCTTGTTTCTTGGCTTTGCGACCGCGCCCATACTGAATGGGGGATCGATTTCGTTTAAACTCCTAATAATTACTTAAGTAAAAAGCTACTTTTTATCAATTTTTTTAGTCGCTGTGAATTTGCAGGAAATCGACGTTTATAACTCAAACGAAATACCCTGTATATTAACCAGTAACCAGTATAGAAATTAAGTTGATGCAAAGAAAAAAATATCTTAAAATGAACATATTTTTGAAATTTAAAACAGTTGAGGTTCTGGCAATCGTTTCGTTTATTTTTGGCAGCTCGACTCCTATAGTGCTGACAACGGTTACCAAATTTTGATATCCCCATTAATTCATGACAAAACGGCGTTTGGAATTTCAAGTGAAACACCCTGTATATACTGGAATCCAGCACTTATACAAAATTCAATTGTATTTTATTTTGGGAGAGATACAACTAAACATGTTCAGTGTTGAAAGTATAAAATTTTTAATTACTATTTCTTGCAAAAATACAAAACATAGTTTAAACTTTTAAATTTGTTTTAATTTAGAACACAAACATATTACGTTCAATATAAAAGTCTTAGACCCCTTTATAAGAGGCAATGCAAATCAATACTGTTTATCTTCTGTAATAACTGATCCAGTGATGTAATTAAAAACATATTGTGAACGAGAAACAACGCTACCACTGATCCTTAACTGGGACTTTCATTTGTGATCAGAATACTCTACAGCATGTTTGAAAACTAGTTAATATTCGGAGCATTTTTATATTTTCCCGAAACACTCTGTAGAGTATTCTGATCAAGCAGAGTATAATTACATTACATCTTATGAGGGGTCCAAAACTTTGATGTGTAAATGTGTCATTGTTCCTAACATAAGATATAAGAGTGAGCTGAGTAAAATGAGAGTATGTATTTAGCAGCATGCTCACCTGGATGCTAGGGGTTCGCAACGTCACGATGTACCCCTTCTTCCATTTAACATTTTTACTGTTTCTTCAGGCAACAATAATTTACTGCCCAAAAATGTTGTGTCTTTTCCCCTACCCCTCCCCCCTTCCTTTTATTATACGACACGTATGCAACGAAAAAGTAATTAAAATTTTATTATAATTTACAAGTAATTTGTATTCGATTTACATTCTTTTTTTCAAGTAGTTAAATTACAAAAGTACTTGGGCCCCACTGTACTCTCAAATATATTATAAAATTAGAACCGATTTTAATGTACCGATTGAAATCGCCACCGCCAATATATTTTTCAAGTGGTGAGATCATAAAATATATATTTTTTATTGACTTCTCACGACTCCTGGGATTGAATCGAAGACCTTTCATTTTAGAGACAGACATCTTTGTAGTGGTAAAATATAATTTGAACACGATGAGATCTGAATATTATTAAAATATACGAAAAATTGATAACACGTATGTTTTATTATTCTCCAGCTTTATTAGGTTATATTTAATCCCTTAACAAATATTTGCAGATTTGCTCCATTCATATTTATACCTCTACGCATCGACGATACTGAGATTGAGAGTGAGGCAATTTATCAACAAAATATAAATATATGTCTCATTAAAGGTCCGTGTGGAGTTGAGGCGACCCAGAGGCCCCCGTCGTTCGGCGGTAAGTGATATCCAGCAGGCAGACAACTCTGTTAATGTCCGACAAACCTTCATACGGTGGCCCCCATGCCATTAAGGAATGTCTGATACCGAAAGGCCACGAATATATATTTAAAAAACCCACGCTATAAGACAAAAGGTGTAATATTTGTATTCCATCACACAACAAATAATATTATTTTAAAAACTTTGACTTGCAAATTTGTTGTATTGAGCTCAGATTATTATATTATAGATTTAAGTTTATTTAGATGCCTGTCTGGTCATTTAGGTTATGCAGCTAACCGATTGATATCATGTTTGGAAACAGGTTGTTGTAATAGAGAAATGATACTTTTCATATGGGGAGGGATCGAACATGTGTCAAAGCTCCCACATATATCATACCTGCCTAATTATATTAATTAAAATGCTCGCAAATCTGTTTCGAGTTATATTTTAGGGGTTTTCGTTGCTTTGGAATAGCACTTTACTAAAATAAAATTTTGTGGCTTTTAGCCACAAATTTATTTTTCATGTAAGAAATAAAACTCTGTATACTCCATCTTAAGATTAATAAAACCAAAAAATCTGAACCGTCCTTAATTCTTAGACAATATTTAAGAATTGCAATGCCATGCCATGAGTCAAAAAGGCAAACAGAATTCGCCCACCCAGAAAAAATGAAAGAAGTAATAAAATATGGCATTGATAAAATGACGTTGAGATGGTAAATAATAAAATTTTAAAAAATGGTTATGAAATTTGATATTTTCCGAAATTATCAAAACTAGGCAAATAATCAAAGATTACGAAAAAAATTGCTTGTTAACATCAAGTAATATGGTTTGTTGACTAAGGAAAGTAGAGAACTGGCTTACAAAGTTGTCAAAGAAAATGACATTTAATTACCAGATATCTGGAAGAGAAAAAACTAGCAATCTATTTATTGGTTGCGGTGATTTATATCTATCACCTGTCTCTTAGATTACCAGGCACTACAGTTCTCAGTCGTTCAACAGCGTTTACCAATCACACCATGAGAATTTTTTTTTAGTTTGCTGGGGCGAGTTTTGGAACGCGAGCGAGGTGCAAATGGTACATAGGTCTAAGAAGGTTATTTCCATGAATCATCAGAGAAATTCTCAAAAGCCGTTATCTATGTTTTCTAGCTAATGCTGTTCAAGGGCTTGTCCCATGAGGCAGGTGAGGTAGTGCCTCACCAATAAATTTGGAAAATTATACGTGTTATTTGATTATATCATTTATATTACTTCTTATTCACTTCTTTAATCTCAATTTTACATTTTTACTATTTGTATCCATAAGCATTTGCAGCATAATTTTGGTCCATGAGAAATCCATAAAATACGGCCCTGACGTTTACCTTACTCCAATCCAAACGCGCATCGTCATTCGTCATATCGGACGGGTTCTGTGAGTCCATCTCATTTCTTCTTTAGAAGAGTTATTGTTAGAGGCATGCCTCGCGCTTCCTTGTCTAACGTATTACTAATATGTGTGTAAGCGGGTGGCGCGTAGAAATCCAGCCAAGTTAAGCTTTAAGTAGGATTAGCGCAGATTTCCGATTGGCCGATTGAACAAACAGTCGTTAACAGGTTGAAAATTGAAATTGCAGTTGGTTTGGGCTAGTTTTAAGTAGGTAGTAGTAGTAGGTACGTTACGTTTGCCGTTTTTCACAGGGTTTTGATTCAGCTGCAGGCTCCAGTGTTCTCTTAATTTTAAATTTCATTATTAATTTAATAATTCAGTTTCAATGGCGGTGTCTGGATTTTCGAATTTAATTTGATTTAAATTTTCCAGTTACCCATTATAGAAAAATACATTTAAAGGGACCTAGCGCAGCGTTACAACTTTCACAAGTAAATGTAAATATTCGCAATGTTTGTGATCTTGTAAATTTTTTAATAAATCAGCAGAATTTTTCAAGTCACTCCTATGAAGATAAATTATACATAGTTAAAGAAGTAAAGCGCCCTGTTCCACATTTAAGTAAACGTCTTATTGCTGTAGGTGGGGTAGGAAGACCAAATCGAGGCTTTCATAACACTTGGTATGAAAAGTACGACTTGCTCACTGGTAGTGTAACATTAAGTAAACTATTTTCTTGGCCATGTATTTTATTTGTAACAAATAATAGCGACAAAGTTTAGTCAAAAAGTGGTTATAGTAATTTAAAAAATTTGTCTCTGGGTCGGTTACTACATAATTAACGTACTCAACATAGTTCTTCAAATTGCAAGCTTACTCTCATGAGAAAACAAAAGCAAAATATCGCCACAGCAATAGTTATTCTTGTTAGTAAATATGACAGCAACTTAAAAACATTTTTAGAACACGATAATGATAATAGATCAGTTTTTTCTGGGACATCCAGAACAGTTCAAAATGCATTAATTGATTCAGTTGCTCTTGTTGTAAATAAAAAAATTAAGGACGAAATTTCAAATTCTCTTTTTTTTCTTAACAAGTTGATGAAACCCACTGACATAAGCCGCCATTCAAAATTATCCGTCATTTTTGGTTACGTTATATATGGTCAACCGTTGAGCGATTCATGGGATTTTATGACGTAACTTCTGGGCGTTCTGCGCAAGATTTATTTCAATTTTTATCTATCAAATTCAAAAAATTTGACTTGCATTCGAAATTAGTGGCTCAAACATATGATGGGGCTTGCGTAATATCTGAAGAAATAAACGGTTTACAGACAAAAATAAAATCTATAGCACCACAAACATTGTTTACTCAATTGCTATGCACACGTATTTAATTTAGTTTTAAGTAATGCGTGCAGTTCATTTCATCAGGTTAAAGTATTTGTCTCAACCCTATCAGGTTTTTCATCATATTTTTTTAAATCTACAAAGCGGACCCAAGTGTTTGAACAAACTGGATGAAATCGTATACCTACTAATGTAGCAACTCTTTGGAATTTTACTTCACGCGCAGTTTTGACAGGTAATAACAATAAGGACAAATTACTTAAGACTTTTAATTTTATTATTAATAGTAGCGATTTCGATCAAATCAATTCATTATCTTTATCATTCGATTAACCCTTTTCTCTTTACTCCCATCATACTGGATAGGTGCGTAATAGGTACAGATTTTCATATAAACAAAATTTCGCTTGATTTGTTGTGATTTTGAATATGTCCATTATCATCTTCCATACTGTTGGTAGTTTTAATGATTCGCCCCTTTTATTTAAATCCCCTTATTTTTCTATTTCTATGGCTCCTCGGATTACTTTAGTCTTATAGTGCTCTATATTGGCAATCTCCCTACATCCATCGAAATTTATTTTGTGGCTGGTTTTCTGATGATGCAGGAATAGAGCCGAAGTTGTTTGTTTGTTTCTGATGTTGAGTTTATGCTCTTCTACTCTTGCTGATATTCGCCTGTTAGTTTCCCCAAGTCCAGTCCTGGCACGGAAAATACACAAACGAGGGGCGCTCATCAGACCTATCGTTAATGCTGTTAACTCGCCGCTATAAAAACGGGAAAAATATCTTCCTGAAATTATGCAACCAGCTGTCGAAAAAGCTGACTCATTGCTCAAAAACTGGGAGCATTTCACTGGAATTATACGAGATATCGTTCTTGAAAAAAGACGATGTCATAGCAAGCCTAGATGTCAAGTTGTTGCTGTGAACGAGGATTTCCAGGCACATATAATACAACTCTCGGAGCTTTGCCTCAAAGATATTTATTTTTCATTTAAGGAGCAAATGTATAAACAAACAGATGGTGCTCCAATGGGGTCCTCGCTATCACCAATATTGCAAATTTATTTATGATATATTTTTTGAGAAAGAAGCTCTTGAGAAAGCATGTTGAGAAAGCAAGTTTGAAGTCCAAGTTATGGATTCGTTATATGGATGACATTTTTATTGTATCGCAACATGGTCATGCAGAGCTCGAATTTCTGAATAACGTAAATGCAATCAATATCCCAGAATACAATTAACTCTAGAGTTAGAGAAAGACAATAAACTTCCATTTTTAGATGTTCTGATCACAAAACTGCATAACGGACATTTTGAATACACTGTGTACAGAAAACCAACACATACCAACAGAAATTTAGAAGCAAGATCACATCATCACAATTCAAGGTGTTGCCAGAGCTTTAATCTAGATCCGTGAGATTAACTAAAACACAGACGAGAAAAAACAAACTTAATATAATATCTGGTGCTTTAAAGAAAAATGGCTACACAAATCGCACTATAGAGAATAGAAAATATCAGTAAGAGTAGAAGAGCATAAACTCAGCATCAGACAGAAACAAACAACCTCGACCCTATTCCTACATCATCAGGAAACCCTCCACTAAATAAATTTCGATGGGTGTAGGGAGATTGCCAATATAGAGCACTATAAGACTAAAATAATCCGAGAAGATATAAAAATAGAACCCGGAATGAAAACATATATATATATATATATATATATATATATATATATATATATATATATATATATATATATATCAACTAGTACTGGGGTTGCAGCCTTATAAAAAAAAATTGACCAAGTGTGAAATAAAAAGTTTTTTTTGTATAGTCAAACTTTCGCGTATATTATTTTCCTCTTCCTCCAGACAAACTATAATATAAGGAATACAAAAAGTAGTAACAAAATCTTAAAAGTAAAAAGACTGACCAAAGTTGGATTTATAATCAAAACAGGTAATATCACAACGAAACATGAAGAAAATCATCGATTATTCTAAGTAATATTGTTATTAAAATTACAATATTATTTTTGGTCCTCTGTGGAAACAGATTTTATGCGAAAAAACGGGTCGACATTGTTCACTAAAAAAAAAGGAATAACCTACATTTACGCGAGCACGCACGATACGGAACCAAAGTTAGGCACAGGCAATGTTATACCGCTAAGTGCATGTAAGAAAGAGATGACAATAATATATGATTGATGGTCGAAAAGACGTGCCCTCTTATTAGTTGAACTTTGCCGGACCTTACTTTCGGCCAACACGTGTTAATGCGTCCAATGCGCCAATATTGGGTGGACCAAGTATAAAAGTGGGTAAGAGGCGAAATTAATCCGGAAATCAAAAATGTAGAATTTGTAATTCGAAAAGCAATTAACGCTGAGAATTAGAACTAAATTAATATTAATATGGAAAAGTAATAATATTCATGATGGTAATATAAAAATAATATTAATATAGAAATAATAGTAATAATAATAATCATAATAAGTATAAATACTCATCTAGGGTTGGGTGATCACATCAGAGTGTCATGTATTTATATATATACAGGTTTATCCAAATTAAGTGTCCACCATTAGTAACTTTGTTATTAGTAAAGATACAAAATTGTTTAAATAAGCAAACTATTAGCATTTTCAACGCTCTTTAAGATGGAATCACTAAAAAAACAATTGAGCATCGCGTTTTCGAGTTTAGACAAGAAATACAATGTTTTTAAATGGAAACCCCTGTATATTATATTTTTTTCTGTTAAAGCTTGAAATTTTAAACAAAAAAGGTTATAAGGAAATTTTTCTTAAAACCAAAAATAACATTGATATTACAGTTTCTAAAAATTAACTGCAAAAATAATAAGAAGGCTCGCTATGAAAGCCACGCCATGTTTCGAATTAAGATATGTGATGGATTAGAGGATATCAGTTCTAAGTATCGAGGAGGCTTTGGAAAACAATGATAACGCTTTCTGTCAAAATTTGTTTACTTTTCGTCGTTGTTCCCTATGTTGTGTCAGTAATTAATCAGTTTTGTTGTGTCAGTTACTAATCTCAAAAAAAGAATGGTTTTTACCCATGAAGAAAAGTGTGATATGTTGGAATCTTACTTAGTGTGCAGAAAATCATCTTTGAGGGCAAAAGAATACTATGCTGAATTATATCCACTTCGCATTCAACCGCATGAGAGATATTTTCTGAGATTATACCGAAAATTTAGAGCCAATGATACTGTTTTTGCTAAAACCAGGGCAAAAAAGGATTTTATAATAAGCGAGGCCACGGAAATTGCAGTTATTGCATATTTTGAAGCCTACCCTGAGAATTCCATACCAGATATTGTCAAAGACTCGAATTTTAGTTATGGCAGTGTGCATAGGATTTTAAAAAAATACAAATTTATTCCTTATAAGTACCGACCAGTTCAAGCGCTTTTGCCAGGAGATCCAGAGAGAAGAATTGTTTTTTGCGAATGGTACCTTAACTTTTGTCGCCAAAATGTAAATAACTTCCGTTATATTTTATGGACCGATGAATCCAATTTTTCAAATTCCGGAATGTACAATAGAAAAAATCATCATTACTGGTCAAGGGAAAATCTTTTGTTAGTACATCCAAGAGCTCCACAAGTCCGTTTCAGTTTTAACGTTTGGTGCGGTTTAATTGGGTCAAGAATTGTTGGTCCTTTTTTTTATGAAGGCAGTCTAACCGGTGAAAGGTATGTGGCATTTATGAGTGAAATTCTGAATAATTTCTTAGATGAACTGGATCTCATAAGTAGACAGAATCTGCATTTTCAACAAGATGGCGCACCTGCGCACAACTACAGAGGTACTTATCAACTTCTAAGTACTTTTTTTAATGCTCAGTGGATAGGGACAAATGGCCCCATTCAGTGGCCCCCGCGCTCACCAGACATGACCCCTCCTGATTTCTTTTTATGGGGATATTTAAAGGATCAAATTTACAAGCAAAGGTACGAAGACGTTAACGATTTAAAGGCTGCAGTTAGGGAAAAGATACACCAGATAGATGGTAGAACCATACTAAAGGCAGTTCGAGCAGTTCAGAAACGAGCACAAAAATGTATCGAAGAACGGGGCGGTGTATTTGAGCACCTTCTAAGAAAAAATTAGTTGTTTTGTTTTCTTATAATTGATGTTTGTAAAATTAAGATACTTTGCTGTTCTAGCTTTTGCTATTAATTTTTAGAAACTGTAATATCAATGTTATTTTTGGTTTTAAGAAAAATTTCCTTATAACCTTTTTTGTTTAAAATTTCAAGCTTTAACAGAAAAAAATATAATATACAGGGGTTTCCATTTAAAAACATTGTATTTCTTGTCTAAACTCGAAAACGCGATGCTCAATTGTTTTTTTAGTGATTCCATCTTAGAGAGCGTTGAAAATGCTAATAGTTTGCTTATTTAAACAATTTCGTATCTTTACTAATAACAAAGTTACTAGTGGTGGACACTTAATTTGGATAAGACATATATATATATATATATATATATATATATATATATATATATATATATATATATATATATATATATATATATATATATATATATATATAATATGTTTGACAATAATTGTATAGATAGGAATTGTATAAATTGTAATAAGAGAGTTAAGGTAAAACCCATTTACTGTTAAAGTTCTGTAAATTTCCTTCTAATAAAAGTTTCATTTTCAGTTTATTAAGAAAAGTGTCACATATTAATAATTAAATAATGTTTATGAAATTATTACCAAATAACTATATGTATATACAGTGTGTACCGAAATTAAGGGTTAATAATTTTACAGGGTAATCTATGTCTTAAAAGAAGACTAAAATATCAGGTAAATATGTATTGAAAATTGATTCCTTAGGGGGCTATAGCCACGAGAATGAACCTCTCTGAAGATGTTTTTCTAAATGTTTAAAAACTAGATTAGAACAGGGGTTTTCGCACTAACTTTTTTCTACGAACATTTTTTCAATTTGCAGTTCCAAACTATAAAATTTTAAGGTTTTCTAGGATACACCTTTTTCGAGAAAAAATTATATTAGAGAATTCACCTCATTTATCAAAATGTCAATATGAAGGATAATGTTTTCGCCGTATTGAGTGTGGAAATCGCTCAGTAGGTAATATAGAAAAGTAAATATTAACCTGTAATGACGTTGATATAATTATTGTACTTTTTATAATAAATAAATAGATAAAATAAATTCTGTTCATTATTTTTATTCGGCAAATTCTCCACCGAATACTATTCGCACATATAAATTTTCCAGAGAAAGCCACCAAACAAAAAATCCAAGAGTATTTTCTTTTCTAGAAAACCATGCGTTTTTATAATTTGGAATTGTAAATTGAAAAAAATGCGCTGAATAAGTTAAGGCGGCTTTTACCCTTCTCCATCCCATTCGGAACGTCCCTGATTTAGTCCTGATATTCTTCAGCCCAGGATATAAAAGTTATCAAAATATTCAAATTTCGTAATCTAGTCTCTAAACGTTTCAAAAATATTTAGGAAAAACCGTCTTCAGAGAGGCTCAATTATCTGGGATGTAACCCCTTAACGAAGCAATTTTCAATATATGTTAACCTGATATTTTAGTCTTCTTTTATGACATAGCTTACTCTGAAAAAACGTTAACCCTTAATTTCTGGATACCCTGTTTATAAACTGTTGTGCGTAGTGGAATCCGGCATTACAAAAAGCAATAATTTTTAATACATTATCTTAGGTGATAGACGCAAATAGTTGTTTGAGAACTTTTAGCTAAATACCAGTGACGGCTCCTCCGGGCCGTACCAGAAAATATACAGAGAAAATTCGCTTTTTAAAAAAGTAGGTAAATATTTATTCAAAAATAATTTTCCTAAAGAAGCACAAAACCAAAATGTAGTTTATTATTTCTTGGGCACCTAGCAAAATAGGTAAATATCCCTATTTTCGTTGCTTGACTAACATGCAAATAACGCCATTAACAGCAGTCCGTGGGCCACCGTCCACAGATATTCTAATATATTTATTATAGACGGTGGCTCGGCCAGCCGATTCCATCATCTCACATGCTAGACTTCAGGTACTAATTCACGCGGTGCGTAGTACGTTCGCCTACATCCCCATGCTACAACGTTCGTCATAGCTTATATCACCGAACTCCGGCCCGTCTCGATGTGGCCGTATCCCCGGAATTTTTCTCAATTGAATACTACCATTTTTCAGATATTAATTGTAATTATTATGAAATGATACTACTTATTTTTAAATTAATTTTTTAGTTCTTTACATTATTCATGGCTAAGGATGGTTAATATATTATATTAGTTGTTTTCACTCCATGTTACATGTTTAAATGTGGTAACGAAATGTGAAGTGAATATTTTAAAATATGATTTGCAGTTTGTTTTATAATTCGGCCGGCCGCATCGTGGTTCTTGCTGGACAATATACTTTTTTCGTTGTGTATGTAGCTTTCACTTTAGCATCTATTTTATTTTCCTCTTGAGGCAAGATACATTAAAATATGAAAAAATTAAATTGACAGACTAGAGCGTTTTACTAGCATTTTTTTCTTATTTATTAAATTTATACTTTAGCCTAGAACTGCTATATATAGGTTGGTGCCTACCTAATTATCTTTGAAGAAATAAACGGAAAATAATAAGACTAGTATTTAACCATATTTGGACGCGGAACCAATTAACATCGCATTGGCCTCAAGGGCGATTTTAGGAAACTTTTCTTGGGGGAGGGGGTTGATTTAAAAAAAGTTTGTTAATATATTTTATTGTAAATGGTATGAGAACAACAAAAATACCTATATTTTTCATCATACATCATCATGTTGTGACATAAGTGAAAAATAAACATCCTCTAATAAGTAGTTATAGAGAGAATAACGTCCAACTTTTTTCCTGCAGCAAATTTATTAATTACATTGTTTATATTTACATCAATACTCTATCTATGGATATGCAAGAGACCCATTCCAACAGGTCGCTTTTGTGCTATAGTGTGTCCTAGCCAAGATTTTAATCTTAATTTTCAAGTAAAAATATGTACATGAGGTTTGACCCGTCTGGGGGGAGGGGGAAGGGCAATTACATCATTACCACCTCGCCGTAAAACTGCCCTTGATTGGCCTTGAGCCTCGGCCGACCCTAAATTTTAGAGTACGAGCCGTCACTGGTAAATACAGAGATTGCAAAAGCTATTTTCCAATCTCTGTTTTTAAGTTTTTTTGACTTCATTATAGATGTACTTAAGTTTTAATGTAGTACTTTGAAGTAAAAATTTAAAAAAATCCGCACTTGTCAAATATTCAACATTTCAAGAGCTTTGCCTGATTAAGAAAACACTTGCGGAAACTTAAGCAAGGCGCAATTAAGATGTTATCATGGCGGCCACGATGCGGCGAGCTGTCAACAATTAACGTAATTTATTATGAGGTAACAATGGTAATGTTGTGATATTGTGATTGGGTGGTCCGAAAAGGTCTCGCGCTCAGCTAGTCATCGTCATTAGTTACTTATTGAAAAGTGCAGTCGGAGAAATCATAAAGCTCGATACACTTGAGAGTCGCTTTGTGATATTCGACGAGCCTTATTGGAATCGGAATGTCAGATATTCGGCTGTCTGGTCTCATCATTTATTACCGTTGAAACGATCGTGGAAGAAGACGGCAGAACGCCAATTTTAAATTACAAATCTTGAGAACGCCGTGAAATATTGTTCCGATGTAATATTTTCTTACTGTATTTAATTTTGTGGTTATTTTTATAATTTCAGTCCGGGTATTTTTTACAATTTCGGAACTGGGTTTATTTTTTGCCACAAAATAAAAAATCAGTGACATGACTTTACCCCCCACTTCCCTCGTTATATGCCCTTTCTCTTAACAATCAGCATTCTAAAATTATATTTATTGAAGTGGCTGTTTATCTTTCCTTCCTTAAGGTGTTTTTAAGCTTTTTTTTGTCCTCTTAAACATTCCTACAGTTTTGCGCATTTATAAAGTTAAAATATAAAATTGTAACATAAACTGTTATTATGTTGATTTCATGAAAGAACAAATTGCTGCAAATAACCTTCTCAACTTTAAAAATGGATGAAGATTTTTCTAGTCTAACTCTAATCTTATGCAGATTATTTAGTTATCATACCATTTTCCAAAACTTATAACTTCTTTTTTCATATATATTATCAGCAGGTATGGTTTTTATCGCACTTTTGGATTGTATAAAAAGTTCTAGGCTTAATTTTGTATAACATACACTATTCGGTTTTGCAGTCCTTTTTGAAATGTTTTAATTTAAAGTAGGTATTTGTGCCCAGCTTGCAGTTAAGATACCTGCTACCTTTCTTAATTTTAGGTATTTAAGTCAAAGGTAATACTTTAATCATTCTGAATTTATAAATCTATTTTTAGGCAAAATGGGTTATTTCATTAATTAATTAATAAAAATTACAATAAACTGAGGTCGTTTAAAAGGCAATAATAAGAAAATATTGGAGACAGACAAAGGCGTCCATCATTAAATACCATAATAAAAACAAATAGAAGACTAGAGAAAAGATAAATTGTGGGCAATCGACGAAGAAGGGAAAAAAATAAAAATGATTTTGTTAAATTTCCAAGGGAAACAAAACGGTTCAAATCCCGATTGTATGCTGCATTTAACATATAGAAGAATAAATAAATGTTGACTTATGGAATAGTTTAAATAATGTCAAATCGTTTTAAGTATAGACCACATGCCCAGTTACAAATTTTAGGGTAGATCAAAAAGAAAGAAGAATTACTTTTGTCTTAAATATTATCGAAAGAATGTGGCAAGATACTAACTTATTTCATTTTATTGTTTGGACAGACGAAACAAATTTGTCAACTTCGGAATATTTAACGTTCATATTATATCAGGGTACAATTCCTTTTCCGTCGAACAGATTCATTTTCAAAGTCGTAATTCGATCAACATTTGATGTGATATAAAACACAGTAAAATTATAGGACCAGTGTTTGGTCAGGTAGTGTTAATTGGAGGGCGCTATCTTATTTTTTTATTAAATAAAATCAAAAATATACAGGGTGAATTGCCTTTTATACAACGTTAACGTATTACATGGCAACAGGACGGAGCGCTGTGCCCTCGCGAGGACAGCAACTTACTTAACAACTTAAACCATTAGTATAACGAATGATTTTGTAAACGTTACATTGCACAGTATTGTATTTACAGAATCTTGGTTAAATTCTGATATTATGAGCTCTGAACTGTTTAACAGTAGATATGCTGTATTTCGTACAGACAAAAACTATGAAGTCATTGACTGATGTGATAGGGGTGGAGGTATTCTCATCGCTGTTCTGTCTGAATTAGCACCTGCTGAGATCAAGTACTGTAATAAACCATATTTGGAGGATCTCTGGGTTCGTGTTGCGTTTGCTGAAGAAGCTGTTATAATTGGTGTAGTATATATCCCTCTTAATTCTCAGCCCGTCATTTTCAAGATCTTGTTGATACCATGGAGGTAATTAAACGCAATCTCATCACGGCCAAATTAATGGTATTTGGGGATTTTAATCTCCCAAAGGCGTACTGGATTGAGGAGGACGGCCATCTAGTGCCAAGCAATCTTAACGATGAGGCAGCTGAAATTTTATATTTTACTTACTAACATCTATTACCTCGAGTTAGAACAGGTCAACCACGTTAAAAACAATATGAATCGAAATTTAGATTTTTTGCGACGAATTCCAATTTGTAACCGTGTGTGAATCTGTTGGACCGGTTAGTTCTGTTGACTTATTTCATCGTCCACTAAAGGTCGAGTTTTGCCCTCAGGGCTCACCATCAATCAATCTTAAAACTAGTATAACTATGTATCTCTTTAAAAGAGCAAATTACAATGCTATTATCGAAGCTTTAGAAAGTCAAGATTGGAGCTTTTTGAGGGAATGTTCGGACATTGATGTACGTTTTGATAGACTGTTTCTTTCTTGTATTAAATGAGGTCATCGATCAGTATGTTCCAAAAACAATAATAAAAGAAAACAAATTTCCTAGCTGGTACAGTCCCGATCTTAAAATGTTTAATAAATTGTAAAAACAAATTATACAAGAGGTTTAGGTGTTCGAAGCGGCAGTCCGATAACGATAAATAATCCGAGGTTAGAAGAGAGACAAAGCACCTTATAGAGGTCTGTTATTTATTACTATTAACTGTAACACTCAACAGATGATTCCGGCAAATATAAGATATGTTTGGTCTTATATTAAGACTTATCGAGCTTATAATGGTTTGCCTTAAGCAATATGTCATGATGGTCAACATATGGAAGATCAAGACAAGATTCTCGAGGTATTCGCTAGCCATTTTAGGTCATGTTTCAGATATCATCCAAATGCAACCTACTCTGATAATTATAAAGACTTCACTGTCAGAATCATTTTCTATCATAATTTCACTCTTGAAGAAATAAATAAAGGAGCAGGGCCTAATGGAATTCCTCCAATTTATATCAAGAGCTGTAAAGATACATTGCTGGAACCCTTGAAAATTATATTTCAAACTTCGTTTGATAGCGTTAGTTTTCTTCTGATTTGGAAAACGGTTTCCCTTTTTCCTATTTTTAATTCTGGAAGACGTAATGAGGTTAAAAACTATCGAGGTATATCCTTACTTTCTGTGATGGCAAAAATATTTGAAGCTATTATAACTGATGAGCTTTTTAAGACATTCAAGCATAAGATTGTTGATGAACAGCATTGTTTTTATAGACACCGTTTAACTACAACCTTCAACTAGCTGAATTTCAGGACTTTCTTATTAATAATATTGAAAATAGCTTTTAAGTTGATGCTATATATACCGATTTAGAGAAGGCCTTTGATAGGGTCTGCCATGTTCTTTTACTAAAAAAGTTATAGACTCTTTTAGTATTCAGCGTGTGAGGCTAGGTAGCGCAATTTCGAGCGAGATTAGGGTCGCCTCAGAGGTACCACAAGGATCTCATCTGAGACCAGTTTTATTCTTAATTTTTATAAACGACGTAGTTTTAAGTTTCCAAAACTGTAGGTTTTTGCTTTATGCAGATGATCTCAAATTTTTTTGTGCAGTTCATACGTTGAAGGATTGCCTCGGTATGCAGAGGGATTTCGACAGTCTTGTTTTATGATATAAGAGAAGAAGAAGAAGAATTTTAAATTTGTATGGGCGCATCAGCATTTATGAGCCAAAATCATACGCTTTTTTAAACGCCAAAATCCAATTTTATTAGTCAATTGAAAGTACAGTGTTAAAATCTGTTGAAACATTTAATGATTTAGGAGTTTTATTTGATACTGAGCTAACATTTACAAAACATATAGATACTATTATCATTAAGACTTGTCGCATGTTAGATTTTATAAGGCGTAACTGTGAACATGTATCTGATATAAAGGCTATAAAGACACTTTACTTTGCCCTAGTACTCAGTGTGTTAGAATATAACTCTTAATATGATCTATATCATATAATGTACAGTACACATCCTTCGCCTGGAACGGGTGCAGAATAAATTGCCAAAATGTTGTTGTGGAAACATCACTTTCCTTATCAGAATATTGATTACTCAGTTCGACTACTACCTTTGGGAATGGAAAATTTGGTGAGACGTCGTGACAACGCTTTGTTTTTCTTTTTATATAAGGTTTTAAAGGGTGACAATGATTAATCGTTTCTTTTATCAAAAAATAGTTTAAGAGTACCTCGTTCTAGACAGCTGTTTCATGAGAATGCACATCGTATTAATTATGGTTTTACCTCTTTTGTGGATAGGATGTTAGCAAACTGCAATAATAAATATCATCATATTGATCCTTTTATTTTCAAAAAATTTAATTGTTTAAAGGCTTATGTGCGTTACAACTGGAAATTGAGAAGTTAGTTGTTAATTTGTTCTTACATGTAGTGTTTTTTTTTTATTTTAAACATTCAAATATTTGAAGTTAACTCTCTGTAACTATAGCTTTTTAAATGTACTTATCTATGTTTTATTAGGATTATAGGTACTATTTTATATTAATATGTATTGTTTACCATTTGGAACAATGTGTAGTGTACCTAGTTATAAATAAATATAATAAAATAAAATAGCCCAGACTTTGCGCCTTAAGGTACATTCTTTTGGAGTCATTTGAAAAAAATATTGCTGAAAATATTATAAACACGCTTCGGAGGCAGAGAAGAATGTATGAAAATTGCAAAGAGTTACGTGCCAAGCATGTTGAAAATGTTTTCAGTATTTATTTGGTAATGTCAACAGATAAAACTGTTCGTGGTCTAATTCATTTGTTATTGGTTATAACTATTTATTATTGCTTTTAAATATTATTAACTACCTAATAAAATCCAAATTTTATTCTTTAATGGAATAACTCAAGTTTTATTGTCGCAGTCTTGAGATTACTATTACCATCTAACTTAAATACCTAATAATAAAAAAAATCGCCAGTATTTTGTTTTCAAGTTGGACAAACATACCTATGTGCAATAAATTTTAAATTAAAATATTTGAAAAAACGACTATAAAACTGCAAAGTGTATGTTACACGAAATGAATCATTTTATAAGGAAATGAAACCGGCTTCAAAAAATACACTAAAAAGTGAAAAATAATATTTTATTCCACCTTTGAAAATTTTACTCCGTCAAGTCGCCAACCTAATAAAGACCTTATAGGCGTAGTATTAAACATCAGAACACTGAATTGACTGAATACATGATTATACTTCTGTGATTAAATATTTAAGGGTAAGTTTAGCGCCGATTTCACGGAGTAAACTTTTCAAGGTGGAATAAAATATTATTTTTCACTTTTTAGTGAATTTTTTTTGAAGTCAATTTCATTTTTTTATAAAGTTTTTTATTTCTTCCTTTTTAGTTTTATCTATACTAGTTGTATTGTAATAAAAAATCAAGTTTAACAAAGTATATTAATAGTTTTTTCCTGATATAATGGTGAACGCCTAGAATCGAGACGCCAGAGTAGACTATTAAAACACTTCTTGCAATATATCATGACGCAAAAAACAAAATTTCGCCAATCTGCCATTTTTAATGTTTTTTAATATCACCGCAAGCAAGAAAAACAACAAAATGGCCACCATTCCCCCATTTTTAATATTTTTTTAATGTGCTTGCTATGGGACCAATCCGGCAATATCGTGAATGACCCTGATATTACATCCAAATTGGTCAAACCATCACGGAGTAATCCTTGTACAAACATAAAAAAACAACAATAGAGCCGTCATTCCGCCATTTTTAACATTTTTTTTAATATTCTTGCTATGGGACCACTCCGGCAATATCCTGAAAGGCCCCTGAACATTTCATCCAAATTGGTCAAACCATGGAGGAGTTATCGATGTACAAATATAAAAAAGATACATAGGATCAAACTCATAACCTCCTCCTTTGTTGAAGTCGGTTAAAAGTTATAATGAGGGTAGTCGGTTAATAACGTTTTATTCATACCGAACGATCATTTTTCGAAAATGTCAAGTAAAATACTGGATTTTGAGGTTGCACATTTTCATGGTCACCCGGTATACATAAAATAGAGTTGTATGTCTATTACACACCTCAATGCTTTAGTTTGACAAGGGTATTTAAAAAATGTAAATTAAAAAAAATACATACAGGTCGAATTGAGAACCTCCTCGTTTATTAGTCGTTTAATGTGTCTAGAATTTTTCATAAAATAAAAAATTCGATAAGAACAAGGAAGTCATGCTACTGTTTTCCTGGCGGAGGTCTTCGTTATTCTTGAGATAAGATGTCGGATAAGAACCAGAGGAAGAGATCTACATCTGTTCCCATAGAAAATTCAAAATCCAAAATAAGCTTCAATCTTATTCAAGAATGCGCTCAGGGGGGGACTAGCAAGAAAGAAAATAGTCAAATTGCGTTGGGTGCCCGGACACAGCTGAATCGAGGGGAATGAGCGAGCCGACAGAACATGAAACAAATTCCCAGACCTTAAAAAAGTGGTCTGGGATAAAACAGGGGCTAATTGGAGAAGGACAAAACGCTGCAGGCAGTTCAAGGACATTCTTTCAGAATCGTCAAAAACCAAGGCGACCTGGTCTGCGAGGAGCCACCAAAGTATTGCGGATATGTCGGATTCCTGACAGGTCACTGCAGACTAAGTAGGGATCTATATTTACTAGAAATAAATGACAGCCCACTAAATCCTAGTTATAGTACAGATGAGGAAACTTCATTCCATTTAATAGGGTGATAGGTGGGGCACACTCAGAAGGAAAATCTTCGGATCAGCCGCCCTATCTAGGGAGAAATTAAGGGCTCTTGATTGGGATAGGTTGCAGGCCTCATAAGAAGGGAGGGTCCACTTAAATTAGATCAGAAGGTTATCGGGTGACAGAGGATGGCGTCAGGGGTCTTTTAGGCTGGGCTTTGACCCCTCCGTTACTGCTACTACTAAGGAAGTCTAAATATTAAAGAAAATTACGTATCTCAGCATGTAAACTAATCGGTCTAATCGAAATAATTATATAATCTGTATGTAGCAAACATTTTAATATTTTTTTATGGTTCTAAGTAAAAGAAAAAAAAATAGATAGAAATTATTGTAGAGTAAAAGACGCTCATCAAGTTTTGTTTAGATAGTTATTTGATCATATCAAAAATATTACATAAATATCGCAAATATCTTACCTATGTTAATAAAAGTAAATAATCTCTACGATAAAACTTTCGTTAAAAGGGCTTTACCTATTTTTTACCAAGAGAATCGGAACCTACCTCATAATTAAACTTTCCTTTTATTGAGAAAAGTAAAAAGGAAAAATATAACACCTTATATAATATGCACAAATGAATTATCTGTATTTAATAAATAGTTCTATTCAAAAGCAGTATTTGAATACTGAATTTTTAAACATTTTAATAGGTCGTCATTTTGATTCGCCATATTGTAATTTTATAAAACTACTAAATATTATTACTTAGATTAAGATGAATATCACATACAGTAATATTATACGTTTATGTAGTTTACAAGGATAGTACCTACACGTTTTAATTATCAAATTATTAGTGCTAAAATGATATTTTGCGCATTGTAATATATTTTAGGGTCATTTTCATTTATTTCCTATGTGAATAATACTAGATAACGAAATTTAGCACCCTATTATCAAAATTAAACTACGTCATGGTAAAGTACATATTGAAAAACTATCTATTTTCACTTATAAGTGTGAAATAATCCGAATTCATGCCATATTAACGATTAGTCGAGGCTGTTTTTTGCATAATAAAAATACTGAATTATCAACTTTTATTACTCTTTACTGATTTTTATTACTTCCCTACTAAGAGTTAAAGTATTCTACTAAAAAAAAAATAACCCTCAAAGATTTTTGCAGATCTTTGCATTTTAGGGTCTCTAGATTCCGAAAATAACATTCTCACGTTTCCTACGGTCTGTCGGTCTGTCTGCGCGGCAGTAATACCAAGTTTGGTGAACATCCAACATGTCTAAACAGAATAGCATGTTAAGCAGTTAAATTCAAATTATTTGTTAAATTTTAGTGTGAATTCAAAATGGCGATCTAATCTTAGTAGGTAAAAAAAAACATTGTATAAATTTGAATTTTTGATATTGTATTTGAAACAAATTGTTAAAATTGGTTCGCGAACAAGCCATGATAAAACTATTTGCGAATCAGTCCAGTGATAAAATATTGTGAACTTCAAGTTTCAATGAAGATAAAACCATGTTATATAACTGAACTGCTAAAACACAGCCAAGCTTAAATAAGGGTAATGACATGAGTGCCGCTACAGGCGACTTTGAGTAAGCTAACGTACTACAAAATCACCACCACAACTTTCAGATCTAAGATACAAAGCTGTCCCAACTATTAAGGCGGCAAAGAAACTATGTATTTCCAATCGTTTAGGTGCAGAAGAAACGATATACCGAGGTATTTTAACTTTATGAAGAAAATGTAGTGGTTCATAAAACTTTATCCAAATATCTAATAAATTACCAGGGCTAGTCAATTTTAGCTAACCACAGTTTTTGTAATATTATTAGCTTTAATTCTGATGATAATTAAAATAATTACGCGTTATACTAGGGTTCAACAAATTCCTAAAGTTTTGTTATTTTGATGACCTTTGACAAAACACAAACCGGATACCCAGGTTAACACTAATCGTTAAAATTTGTATTACAAATCATACAGGGTATCTTATTTGAAATGAAAAAAGAGCCCTGTGCCGCACGAAAAGCCACAGAAAAAAAAACAGTTTTCATAAGTAAATAAAGTAAATTAAATACTAAGTGGATCTCCTACAGATTCCAAGATGGATCTCCTACAGATTCCAAGATAATTTAGTTATGCTATAATAAATGGATATAGAGCAAAAAAAGGAAAACCCGACTGAAAAAAAACTGGAAAAAAAGATGAACTCTAAAATCATGTTTGAAAATTGTTAAATGCAACGTGAAATGTTTTCTTGTCCCATACTTGATTGAACGAGAAATAAATAAAATATACTAACTACACATAGTTTAAAAAGGTAAGGCAGAAGGAAACAAACAAAAGTTACTTATTTTGATTGCCGATTGTTAAATAAGTCCTTGCCTGCCACAACATTTAAATTATGCTCAGTATTTTTTCAAATTTAAGTATCCAGCCAGGACATATTTCATAATATACTTAACATTGCACAATACAATTCCCGAACTTGGTTTTCTCTTTTAAATATTTTGCTTAATGGGATTTTTGTTTTATTTTAATACCTACTCTGTTTTATTTTCTTCTTTTTAGTTGGCTAGTTGGTATATCTGTCACACTCACACACACTACACTAAGCAGTAATATTTCTTTGTTCTATGATATTTAATTTACTTTAATTTAAAAAGATACTGTTTTTGGAATTACGGAAATAGCCTTCATCAGGTAAGATTCCTAAAAGCTAAATCTGCTGGCGATATTAGACGGTCTTTTAACCTAATTAAATCAAAGAAAAAAAAATTAATAAACGCAGTGCTATAAATTAAAAAAATCAGAAAAGATCAATTACTCCAAACTTCTCTCGTTATGCATATTTCCTTTTATTAAAAATACTTAGTGAAGTGTGACCCAATTTAGTTATATACATAGTCATTTAGTAACACATGTATTCTGTCTTTTCAAAAAATTTTACCCAGCGCCATTTTGTTCCACCGTCTTGGATTCCTACCAAAATTTTCTACCTAGTCTGCATTTGAGTTTTGGGCATAATTTAAAATAAATAGTTTTTACATTGTCACACACAGCCATTTTATTCCGTCATGTTGAATTAGTACCAGTTTATCCCTATAATATCACATTTAATTTGTCTGCAAAATTTAAAGTCAACTAAATAAGGTTTTTTTACCTTGATTTTTAAAAGTTTTATTTGGCCGTCATTCTGTTTCGCCATATTGAAATCATACTAGTTTATCTCTACATCAGACTTAAAACTTGCACAAATTTGAAATTAATTTAATAAGTACTTTTTTCAGGCTGATTTTTTAAATAGTTTATTAGGCCTCCATTTTGTTTTGCTATGCCGGATTCATACCAAAATGGTACCAGTTCATTCCTATGTAACAAGTGATTTGTATGCAAAATTTGAGTTAAATTGGATAATTAATTTTTTTTAGTAATAATTTTTTAACATTTCACTAGGACGCCATCTTGTTCCGGCATATTGGATTTTAAACAAAATATTACCAGGTTATAACAAAATGACCGTTAATTTTTTACCAATATTTGAAGTCAGTCTAGCAAGTAGATTTTAAGCTGACGCGAACTGACAGACAGACAGGCAGACATACAGATCGACAGACATACCGACGAAATTGATAAAACATATATTTTTGGCATCTAGGGATGCTAAAACGTGAACAAATGTAAAACCTGTGAGGAAGATTTTTTCACATTTTTATTTGGCCGCCATTTTGTTCCACTATCTTGAATTCGTACCACAATTGTACCAGTTCATCCCTGACACAATTAAATATGGCACACAATTTGAGATCAATCGTTTAAGTAGTTTTTCAGGCTCAAATTTTAAATATTTTACTAAATCGCCATTTTGTTTCGCGATCTGAGATTCGTACCAAAATGTAATAATATATAGGGTGTCTCATATTAAAAATCAAATATCTAATTTATAACTTTCTGAACCGCCATGAACAGTTAGGCCATACAATTAGGGATACAATTATTTTCCTTTATAAGATAAGCTGTCGCATCATTTAAAAGTAAAACGGGCATGGCATATCCAGTTATATCTGATTGTGTGTTTTTAATAAACAGAAAACACTGATAGTCGATTTAATTGGGAACGGTTTGACTGAAAGAGAGTGAAAGGAAAAGAAAGATCCCAAAAAATGCAGTGCACAGTGTTAAAATGAAATAGCAAGAAACTTAGCTTTTGGACAGAAAACAGGGAAATGGGGATAGTAACTAAGTACAAGTTTTAAGAAACCATGCATTCATATCTGCCGTTTGAGCGGAGGATGAATGAAGTTCTCCGGTCTCCAGCGGTCGATTTTCGACTAATGTTTGGGGAGTGGATAAGTGGACAAGGACTTGGAATAATTATGGCATTTTATTGAAGGGGAAGTAGAATTTGTTACGCAAGTATATACTTGGATATTTTACAGTTTGTCGTGTTATCTTCTGTAATGCAAATATTTCCTGCCAAAAACTGTATCGATCAACAAGATAACTGTTTAGCTTATACAGCACAACAGAATAGATGATATAGCAAAATATAACAGTTCCGCTAAGACCTTCGTGTATTCAGGATATAGTATAATGGCAGATGTTTGAGGCATTTTCGTAAAAAAAAATTAATGGTGAAAAACTTTCGGCCGCAAAATGTTCACGAATTAGAGTACAGGATGAGGACAAGTGCAGATAGAGATTTTTTTCTGCTTTAGAAACTTTAGAAAAATTCAGTTATAGATTGCCGCTTATATTATTCGTGATGTTAATTAGAAGTATCTGTTTTCAAAAGAATCACCTAAGGAATCATTTAGAATGGCTTTCGTTTATCAAGAAACAGACTAAACGGACCTTCAAAGCCTTACCAGTAATGTTCAAGTCATGACCGCTTTATTCGCGTATCATCACCGCATCATCGGCGAAATCAAAACAAATGAACCGCCGTAATTTGTAATTTAGCATCAGAGTGACCAAGACTAATAACAAAAACAAAAGGCAATCAATCATGGAGACAGCAAGCGCCAACCCTAATGAATGTCGGCGTAACAAAGGAATGAAAAAGAACGATTCATAAATTTCATTTGTTTTAAATAAATCAAAGCCGTTAGACAAACAATACCTTCTTTTCTTGATTAATTACTAGTAATATTTTTGTCTTTCGTTGAGGCTAGTTCTGTCGCCAAGGAATATAAAATGACAATACAATTTGGACATAGGAAATCGAGTTATTCTGTTCCGCATGAATCGCGACGGGTAAAATGTAATCATCCTCAGGCAATGAAGTTTTTAAGTTGACAATTACAGTAAAATGCTAATATATTTCTGGTATATAAAAAGTTTTAATTATCTCTCTCACATAACCAGTTTTTGTTTGCATGTACATGCAATTTTTCATTTTTTTAAAATGGCAGACTATGTGGAAAGGAATATATAAATACATATAAATACATATAATATATATATATATATATATATATATATATATATATATATATATATATATATATATATATATATATATATATATATATATATATATATATATATATATATATATATATATATATATATATATATATATATTTATATATATATACATGTATTTTATATATATATATATATATATATATATATATATATATATATTCCTTCACATTAAACATTTTATAATATATTTTGAGCAAAATCGTTTAAGAAATAAAATCTACTATTTATACAGATGTTTTAATTTTGTATTAAATTAAAGTTTTCCTTATTGTAAAATATGCCGTAGTTAAAAAAGCAGAATACTTAGCCGCCAAGCTTATAAAAATATTTCAAAAAGGAAAAATACCTGAGTGTAAGTTTTCAAGAATTTTTACTCTCTATTTTTTGGGTTCTGTCATATTTACGAATGGCCGCCATTTTTATATCGAAGAGCAACCCTTTATACTGGGTAGACATAAGTTCAAAACGGCTTTCATTTTCAAGATACAGGGAATTAATAATGTTTTTTCTTTAATATATGCATCAGATCGGATTATTAAGTTGGAATGAAACGCGGTGTAATAAAAACATGGCCTTTCTATTATACATTCTTGTTAGTATTATCGACCAGTGGCATACAAACGGGCAAAAACAAAGATTATGCATTTTTCATTATTATTCGGACATAACTTTTTTTTGGGTTGACATTTTTGACAATTTCATACATAGCACTTGTCCTAGGATTAATTTTGCACAAGGGAGGTACTTTCAGTTCAAGTTGATAAGTCCAACCATGTCTGAGATATTTTAATTTTAAATAATGCCGAACATTAACAAAATCAATTCAAAATTCAAGCAATACATACATTTTAGTAGAAGTTTGAAAGGGTGAGTTAGGATATTAAAAACAAGTCTAATTGCCCTGGTTATTTTTGACATTTGGAAGAGTTAGTATTGCCTTTAATTTTAAATGTTCTTATTTTTTACAAAATGAAAATATTTCAAATTAAAATAGCTTGTAAATGGCTACATTTATCGACTTAAACTAAGAGTACTTTTTTGTGTCAAATCAGCATTCATCAAATTGTAAAAAATCTCAACCCAAAAAAATGTGGCCTAATAATAGCGAAAAAATGTATCTTACTCGTTTGTTTAGCACTCGTCGGTAATACCGACAAGCGTGTATTAAAAAAAAAGTATTTCTGTACATGTTCCTTTTATACTTCAATCTAATAATCTGGTTTAAATGTACTGGGCAAAAACCAGATAAAGAAAATTTCCTGTATCTTGACAATGATTCCGATGTGGATCTATGTATATACTTATTACATTTCTGTCTTATTTTATACCAAGGAATCGCTCTTTCAGCTGTGATCCATGTTTTTTGAACATCATGTATAGTCTACGTGTCCGTTACAAAACAAATCGATTTTCAAGGTGAAAAAATATCCAAATTGCGTAATCTGTTTCCAAAACCAAAACTAAAACAAAGCGCTGTTTTTCGGAATTTAGTACCACTGTACATTATTATTAAACAATACTAAATTGTATTAGCATGTAGCAAAATTATTGTAAATTATTTTCAATCATAGAAATTTTATATTACTTTGGCCTAGCTCTAATATTTTTGTAATGGGCTAATTTTTTATTAGCTTGATGCTAAAACAATTCACGGACTGGGAGTAGAAATACATTCTGATGTGATTTTTCACACTTAGTTCGTACGTGCGAAATACGTGACTTCGGTAAAGAAATCTATCACCCTAACAGGACTTGAACTACGTCATTGTAACTATGATTTACATTTAATTATTGCGTACTAAAACTGGAACTGCACAAGTAACAGCAATATGCAACATTTACAATGTCGGACATCATAATGAAATATAAGATATTGAAATGGCCATCAGTACTAAAAGTAAATAGCATTTAATACCGGAGTGTTCTTTTTAAGAAATCAATTTTATACTAAGTTTATCCTATTGTTTTTTTTATAGTACAAATTTTACTTAGGAGGCCTATGGTTGAATTAATTTGTTTTCAGCGTGTTAAATCATTTATTTTCATCTACTGTCAAACACCTTGTGGTTAGAAAGTTTTTGTTAGTTCTATTGTCTTTTATATTTGCTCTTGTGTAGGTTTATCTGAGTCTTTACCACTGTACTAAGGAATCGAAAATTGTAAAGTATCAAGTCAAGTTTCTTGACAAATTTGTTCCAAATGATAAAACGTTTTCAGCGTATTAAATCTGTTATTTTCATCTACTGTCAAACCTTGCGTTTAGAAAGTTTTTGTTAGTTCTATGGCTTTTTTTATTTGCTATTCATCACTGTACTAAGGAATTGAAAATTGTAAAGTGTCAAGTCGCGTCTTGACAAACTTGTTTCAAATGTTAAAATGTTTCTTTGATTTCTCTAAGGTTTAATAAAAAATTAGATCTTTGTATTTATTAGCGAATTGGCTTTTCAAAGGACAATTCCGTTACAATCCGTTTTACAAATATAGCCCTCCGAAAGGCCCTTCTTTAAAAAAGCTTAGTAGTAAAAAAAACAGATAAAATATTAGTTTTAAACTCGGTTTTAAATCAGCTACATTTGATTAATTTGACTTTGTTTTAGTTATTTTAAGATGGGTAAAATACGTATCTTCGATAGATTTTTGATATGAAATATACATGTTGTCCACGGTTGGGGTTAACAATAGAACCAGTGGAACAAAAATCTAAATTTGGAGAAATTCTTTATAGAAAATATTTCTTATTAAAAAAATATACATTTTTGGACACTTTAGTCCCTTTAACTGACGTTATGCGCCATTTTAGAAAATGTATTACAAATACAGGTTCATTTAGTGTATTATATAGTTCTTTCATATCTTGTTAGCAACTGCCGATCGAAGATAACTTTAAATAAGAAAGATACACGGTTTCCAAAAGTGAATTGTCTAAGGTCGTATACCGGGTGTACAACTAAGAAGGGAGGTCGGTCGTATCTCAGGAACCACTTGTCTTACGGTTTCAGGAAAACAAATTATTTAGTAGATCGGCCAAGAGAAATCGCTGGAAATTATTTCTAACTTCGAAAAATTGCCGCTAGCGGGAGCCACAAGAACATTAAATCGTAAATGTCGATTCTTTTGGAATTTGTATAGTTAAGGTGTATCGAAAATATAAGCAAAGTATTCTTCAATAAGTTGCGCAACTTTTTGCTTTTTATATATTTTTTTATTTTCAATAATAAAGTGGTGGGGGAAAGTCAAACATTTTTTGTTTCAAAAGTTGATATCTCTGTTTTGACTGAAATTTTATTGAACTTGGTCTTAAAAAAAAGGGCTTTTTTAGCTCGATTTGCGGCGCCATTAACGGTTACAAAATTTATACTGCTACTAGTAGCTAGATGGCGTTTTTCTGGAATTCCTCAAATAACACGGATTTTCTCAAAAAAATCAAATAGTATGATATGACTTTTTTGTCATATTTTATTTTGTGGTTATAACGGGTAAAGGATAGTGAAATAGAAGACCAGATCCATATTTAATTTTAGAAAAATGATGATGGTCGCTCAAACCCGAAACTTCCTATTGAAAAACTAACTACACCGAATTGTAGAGGAGAAAAAGTGCCAATGCTAAAGTGGAAGTTATTTTTATCTATCATTTCAATTTAACCTAAAATTTGAAAAATGTTGAGAAAAAAACGCTGCAAATTGAATCACTACTTCGACATCATCTTTACGAGATGTAACACAATAACTGTAGATATACCCGAAAACCAAATCGACATATTACTCGATTTTTTTATAACCTTAGTATTTATTTTTGTTATTTTGGCCAAATAAACTGAAACAATGAGATCCCTAAAACTTGTAAATCGACATGTTACCCGATTTCTTTTCAAATCAAGAAAGTTGATGATAGTCGCTCGAATCTGAAAGTGGCGTTGGATCAAAAAAATAACTTCACCAACTGTTAGAGGAGGAAAACTGCCCAAGAGTGAAGTGAGAGCTATTTTTATCCATCGTTTACATTTTACTAAAATTTTAGAAAAATATATTGAAATGAAATGATATTATATTTATTGTAAGCCAGAACATAAAAAACTAAACAGTAAAAAAATTAGCAGGAAATAGGACACCAAAGAAAGAGTTTATGCTTTATTCTTTGCTGTGCTATTTCATGCTACTCCATGTATTGTTGTGAAAAAAGCAGGGATGATATAAAAAGATGCTATAAACAACAAAGAAATTGTTTATTAATTAACTATTGGTGTCGAGTGAACTGTTGGAAATGTCTACCATCATGCTCGATACATAGACGGAGTCTTTCTACTGTAGAATTTACTGCAGTTTTTATTTCTGCAGCTGGTATCCTCTGGATTGCGTTTCTAATTCGGTTGATGAAGTCCTCCCTTGTTGTTGGTCTATTTTGGTACACCAAATCCTTAAGGCGACCCAACGTAAAAGTCTAGAGACGTCAAATCGGGGGAACGAAGGGGCCAGGGAAATATACTGCCCCTCCCTATCCAGCTTCCGGGAAAACACCCATCTAGGAACCGTCTGACATTGTTTGAGTAGTAAGCTGGGCAGCCATCATGTTGGAAGAATAGGATGTCTAAGTCGGTTCCCTCAAGCGAAACTGGCAGCTGATTTTCGAGCAAATCTAAATAAGTCCGCCCATTTAGTGAATTATCGAAAATTACTGGGCTGATAATTCGGTTGTTTATTATGCCGCACCAAACGTTGACGCTCCAACGACCTTGAATCTGGACTTCTCGCATCCAAAGTCCGACCAATAATGCAGGTTGTGCAAGTTCACTTTCCAATCGGAGCGGAAAGTAGCTATATAATATGTAGCGATTTAATTTGCATTATTTTATTCTCAAATTTTTTCAAATTTTAGGTTAATAAGTTGAAATGATAGATGAAAATAACTTTCACTTTACCATTGGCACTTTTTCTCCTCTACAATTTGGGGTAGTTAGGTTTTTAATCCGACGTTTCGGATTCGAGCGACCATCATCAATTTTCTTAATTTAAATACGGACCTGGTTTTTTATTTCACTATCTTATACCCTTCATAATGACAAAATAAAATGTGACAAAAAAGTTATATCATACCATTTGATTTTTTAAGAAAATCCGTATTATTTGAGGAATTCCATAAAAACGCCATCTAGCGACTAGTAGCAAAATAAATTTTGTGACCGTTAATAGCACCGCAAATAGAGCGAAAAAAGCCCTTTTTCAAGACTGAGTTCAATAATATCGGTTCATTCAAAACAGAGATATCAACGTTTGAAACAAAAAATGTTTGACCTTCCCCCACCACATGCATTATTGAAAATAGAAAAAAATTATATATAGCAAAAAGTTGCACAACTTGTTGAAGAATACTACGCTTATATTTTTAACACACCTTAACTATGTAAATTCACAAAAAAATTGCCATTTACGATTTAAAGTTCTTGTCGCGCCCCCTAGCGGCAGTTTTTCGAGGTTAAAAATAATATCCAGCGATTTCTCTTGGCCGATTTACTATATAATTTTTTTTCCCGAAAACGTAGGACAAGTGGTTACTGAGATACGGCCGGCCTCCCTTCTTAGTTGTACACCCGATACATAAAGATATTTTTAGGTATAAAAAATATTCCAAAAACGCCGTATGAGGTGCAACTTATAATTTTAATAATAGAGGACTCTATATACAGGGCCCGTGTAATTTTTGGTGACAAATGGAACTATTTTTTATTATCTATTTTAACCAAATTTCTATTCTAGATAAAAATTTTCGCTTATTAAAATAGTAAGCTTGGCAACAATAAGTCAAAAATTCAAAGTGATGCAATTTTTTTCATAATTACCATTAATTTTGTCGAAAACTGCGACTGTTACCAAATAAATTTAAGAAGTTTCTGTTGTTTGTTTTTGCAGGATATTTAATTTAGCAGACTCAAAAATTTTAATTTCAATGAATGTGTTGTTTTTTTATTTCACATCACTTATATTTTTAAATCAATTTAATTCTAAAATAAGGATATGAAGAATATCTTTTTCTCAAAGCCGTTAAGAAAAACGTTTTGCATTCTTAGTTAAATTTAACGAATAAGTGTAAGCATTTTTTCTTCCCTCATAAAAGAGAAGTATTTTAATCGTCTAAAAATCACCCTTCGAGATTTTTTTCAGATATTTACATTTCAGAGTACCTAGATTCCGAAAAACATGTTTTCTCAATTCCGTGGGTCTGTCTGTTCACGGCATAGCTAAAACTAGCGGCATAGTTAAAAAATTATTACTAAAAAAACTACTTAACCAATTTATCTGAATTTTGTACAAAAATCAAATACTATGTAGGATCAATGGGTACGATTCCAAGATGGCGGAACAAAATGGGGGCTTAATAAAATATTTAAAAATTCAGCCTGAAAAAACTCTTTAATGAACTGATTTCAACTTGTATGCCATATCTAATTGTAGTATAGAGTTGAACTACTAAACTAGTGGTACTAATTCAAAATGGCGGCCAAATAAAATGTTTGTAATTGTGAAGAATCATCTTTTCAGATTTTACATAATATCTTCACGTTTTAACATCCCTAGATGCCAAAAATATGTTTTATCAATTCCATTGGTCCGTCTGTCGATTTGTCTATCTCTCACTTAACAGTTATTCAATGAATACCTGTCAAGTGTAGAAATTGGTTTTGTCCTGAATGTGCATAATGTTGCTTTTATTGTCCTTGTTTTATAATATATTCGACTAGCTCTAACATTTTGTCTTCTGATGAAGTCAATAAAAATTTGACGAAATATCGAGATCTAAAATAGAGTTTGAATAGTCACAGATCGCTTACCTGAAACTACTGACGTAATTTACTATTAATACTGTATATATATATATATATATATATATATATATATATATATATATATATATAGGGTTCTTTATTTAAATTAGTTACCTAAATAGCAATTTACATATTGTTTTGCTTTTCGAAGAGATCAAGCAAACTAAAATAAAGTCTTGAAAAAATTCAACACAATGAGCGGAACGTTGACTTGATATGAAAAATTTTGTTTTACTATTAACCTAGGCCCAAGAAAATAAGGTTTCCAAATATAAATATAAGGTTAAAGAAAAATTATATATTATATATATATATATATATATATATATATATATATATATATATATATATATATATATATGTAACATGCTTTACGTCCGTCTTAATCGAAAAAAATATTTAACAACATTAATTTTTCAGGTAAATTCTTAGAAAGTCATAAAAAAAGTCTTTCATTTTTATTATTCTGACTATGGGATCCTGGGATAGTGCCTATCCAGCCTACTGGAAAAAAAGACCCTGTGGAAACCTATCAAGCATTATTATTATTCACCATTAATTGCAATGTAAGCACAATCCGCCACTGGACACTAAGAACATATTCTATTATATATCATGTTGCGCCACCTGTGAGCCAGAGTGTGGACTCTTCCATCGGTCGATATTTTAAAGCTTTAGTCATGTAAGAAATCTGTGGCTCATTCGTTGGTATTCGAAAGGTGAGCAAGTAAAATTTAAACGAGTTCTATTCATGCATAAGCTTTGAATTTGATTTGATTTGCTTACTTTATAATAGATGGCACCGACAGAATTAGTTTTAAAATTATAAATTAGGATAAAACCGGCAGAGTTTACAGAATATAACCAGGGTGGTATTCGGTAAGGACATAGGAATCAAAAGGGATGAATGCAGACAAATATAGAACAGTCCTAACCTGGCAATCCATTAAGTATTTTAAGGGTATAAGTATCCAAGAATCGATGGAAAATTTTAAAAAAATCTTGGAATTTAGCTGGAGAAAGAAATAGATAATTATCAATTGCTAGGAACATGCATAAGGGCAATAACTAATAAGCTGTAGTATTTTTCCGTGTAAAAAGAATTTATTAAAGATTGAAGTATTAGATAATTTTTGTTTGGTAGCTTGTGTGTTTAATAGAAGTAAAATTTTTGGCATTGAAAAAGTTAAGTAAAATTAGTAAAAGAATATTTACGTAAGTACTTTGATGTTCAATTTATTTTAGTTATTTAAATACGCAATGTTCGTTATAACTTTTAAAGTTATGTTATTTTACTATCATAATACTGGGGTGGTGCATTTACCTCATTTAGTAGTGGTATAGGCGTACATGCATCACCTAGGGCAAGGGTAAATACTTAGAGTGTACACCAGCTGAAATGCGTTTATCCACAACATTTTCATCACATTGTTAAAGGTCAAATTATTTGCACTACGCTACAGTATTCAAAGTATGTAGGAGATCAACTGAAGGGACGTCGATGAGTTCTGGTGTCTTAGACAGAAGGCTGTAGACGAAGTACAGCTTTAGATCACAAACAAGGAAATCGGTCGGCTTAAAGTATATGTACAATGTCAAAATAAGATTTGGTTTAATTATAACTGAAGTATTAGCTAATGCATTAAATGCATACATAAAAAGCAATAGTTTAAAAACACGTTTCAAAAACAATCGAGCAGCTTTTCTTTAAAGAAAGGCTCAACTTGGCGATTAAAAAGCCTGAAGCTTTAAAGTATATGGAAAAAGTTCAGAGTTGTAATCTTTTGATACTATTGAATTTTACCATTGAAACCGCAATGAAAGATTTAGATGTTGCTGATAAACTCCACCAAATATATAATTGCGATGAAAAGTATTTCTATCATAATACAAAAGTTGTGGTTATAAATAAAATACCATTTATCTGTTGATTGATCGTCTTGTTATATTTTTTAGGGAGTAATAATAGTAAAGTAATACCATAGTAATAACCACCCAATTACTAATGGGTGTACCACTTTTTACTGCTTGATGTATGTAACATTTTCAATTTATGGTAAAATAAGTAGTAACCCAGATACCCAAATTACTGACCCAGAGCTGTCAGTAATTTACAGAATTCAAAAAAATATATGGTTTATATTTAAAACGTGGCCATGAAAATTTGTAGTTTGTACTAAATGCAAAATATAATAGGAACAGTAACTTTATCATTTTCCCGTGATGATTACGTTATGACAAGATAAATGTAACTAATAATAAATAATTATTTACACTAAGTGGGTAAAAAAATAGTTATCTGGATAATTAATAATTTGTATCTAAATAAATTTCATATTTGCAATATGCTATAATTGGTAACAAAAAATGGATATATACAAACATACATAACTGTTAAATATATTACCTCCTGTGCATGTGTAGTGGGGAACAATTGCTGTTCCTAAGCTTCCAAGATGGCGTCAAGTGATGACGAGCCTACAAATAGTGAGATAATGCCTACCATAGTTCCTGCGCAAAGAGAAAAATTACATGCCTGGTATTATAACATAACAAGAACAAAAAATAGGACTGCAATTAAGAGAACATGAAAATTAATCTACTATACCAAAATGTACAGATACTGCATAAACTTTGACACTAAAAGAACGGATGTCGTAGATGTGTTCTGTAAGTGGTTCAAGGAATAATTCTTATCTTTTATTACTGACACTATGTTATGCTTAATTTTGAGGGCCATACAAACCACATGATGCCATAACTAATGATTCTTGCCTTGACAAGTCAAATCAGCATTCAAAAGCTGTCATTAAGTAAACTAGGATACATGATCCGAAAGTGGAATATGAGACGACTATATGACTAGAGATGTAATAGATATGTCAACTTATATGCATGCAGCTATAATTGCGGCTCCAACAGCAAATGAAACGTTTCTTGCAAAAACATCCCTGCTCAAAAATTCTGAAATGTTGTAGACAAGTGCCACTTGATGGCATCACTAGAAACCATTCAGGCATACTGAAATATTCACCAAAGACCTCCTGTATACGTAGTAAAATAGGTTTAAACATTAACCGGTTCCACAAAAAAGATTCTTGCTGGAAATTTGGCGAGAAAAGTTCTGCTATTATAAATTAAGTCAACCTATGAACACTCAATAATTAAGTAGTTTATCTTATTTTAAAATGAATGAAGTAGAATCATCATCAGTCATCTGTAAAAACGGATGCAAGAGATACAAATATTTTTGCGATAATCTAGGAGGCGCAAGAAATTAAATATTAAAACGGAAGCTCCCACGGCTGTGATATATTAAGAAATCATGGTTCCTTGAATTAGACCAGGTCAAAATGAAAATAATCACTTTCCAACTTTTCGCCTTGGATTGCACGAGACTTCGTCAGGGATCTTTACTTTACTGGATCGAACCACTGAATGAACTCGGAGAGATTAAGGATGGCTATTTATATCCAGGGACACAAGTACGGGGGTAGGGAGACAGTCACCCCCCAAAAGTTGTTCGAGTTGAGAAATCAGCTTCCGTAGGCTGTGAAGAACAAAATATGAATAAGTTTTGGTTGCGTTGGCAAATTATTTTTTTTTGTTTTGGTTGTCGATAATACCTTGCTAGCCCACAAAAGTGCGACACTATTTTTTTTTCTTACTTTTAGTTGTGTTTCCCCGAAAACCGAAACCGAGAGTAACAATCAGTTCCCATTAAGAAATAATGGTTCTTGGGATTAGACCGTGTCAAATTCGAAGCACTATCCGATGTTTCGCCTTCGATTGCACGAAGCATTTTCAGGGACCTTAACTCCACGATATCTGAACACTGAATGAGCTCGAAGAGATTCAGGCAGGCGTTTATACCAGATTTGAGCTCGTTGAACCGTGACCCTATGTTAAGATCGGTTTCCACGTGTGATGAAGACCGTAACCCGCATCTATATTAAACGCGGGGGTAGGGAGACAGTCACCCCCCAAAAGTTGTTCGAGTTGAGAAATCAGCTTCCGTAGGCTGTGAAGAACAAAATATGAATAAGTTTTGGTTGCGTTGGCAAATTATTTTTTTTTGTTTTGGTTGTCGATAATACCTTGCTAGCCCACAAAAGTGCGACACTATTTTTTTTTCTTACTTTTAGTTGTGTTTCCCCGAAAACCGAAACCCAGAGTAACAATCAGTTCCCATTAAGAAATAATGGTTCTTGGGATTAGACCGTGTCAAATTCGAAGCACTATCCGATGTTTCGCCTTCGATTGCATGAAGCATTTTCAGGGACCTTAACTCCACGATATCTGAACACTGAATGAGCTCGAAGAGATTCAGGCAGGCGTTTATACCAGATATGAGCTCGTTGAACCGTGACCCTATGTTAAGATCGGTTTCCACGTGTGATGAAGACCGTAACCCGCATCTATATTAAACGTTTTTGTATGTTTAAATATTTGAATGGATTCTTTAATTTTTCGTTTATAAAATCCCGAAATCCATGCAAGAACTTTGGTTTCCTTTAAATTTTTAATATGGATATTACGCGTTCAATTAAAATATATAGTAATCTAACTCCTCCAAAGGCAAATGATAAACAGCCACCGTTAGGTAGTGTTGTTCTTCCGTACATACATGGCACTATAGACAAACTAGGACGATTACTTGGGTGGTCCAACATACGTACAATCGTACATTTTTATTTCCGTATTGCACATTAAAATATATTTTGTTTTAAGAAAGCTACAACATGAAGTTTCGGGTTCGTTATAAATATGTTTAAGTTTTTGGGATTAATTATTTCAGACCCCTTGTAGGTATAGTATAAAAACTCTAAGCGAGCTTTTTGATCTATGAACCGTCATGATCGAATTGGATAAAAAATTGAGAACTTCAGTTCCCTCACATATGCGATTTTTTAAAACAACTACCTTAAGTAAAATGTGAGTTTGCACAAGTTTTTGCTCAAATTACAAAAAAGTTAGTCGCGTGATTTATTATTTATATCAATGTCTTAAAATATTTTTTGGATTTCATTTTCAGGGACGTATTTCATTGTTCCTACAGTCCCCAATGATGGCACCGAGGATGGCAGTAATAATTACAATGTTGACTTGCAGATAAATGCAATAACTAATACAACACCCTGTATAATTGGAAAAAATGTCTTTAAATACAAAATAATAAAATAAATCTGACGTATTTCACTGTTTTCTAAGCATGCTAAATGCTTTTGTTTTTTTTTTAATTTTCAGGTGGCGGTTTCATCCTTCTAGGACTACCCTTTGTAGTTAAAAAAATAACTTTTTATATACAAAAAATAAAAACTTCTAAAATTTATATTTATTTATTTTCAGGTGGCTGCTTTATCCACCTAGTACCACCCTGTATAGTTCAAAAAAACATGTACTGAAAATAAAAGACGTTTTACATGTTTTCTGAATACTTTTTTTGGTTTCCGGGGGGCTGCCTCATTCCTTTAGGGCTACCCTGTAAACTGAACAAAAATTATTTTGTTTACAAAAAAATAAAATAAATTTAGCGTATTTCACTGTTTTTTTTTTAATATATTATCGGACAAAACACCACAAGTATCCACGCCAATAATTTCTATTTTTTTTTAATGCCAGAACATTTCTCCCAACTATTTATGTTTTCAATTTGACTACTTTGGCTCGGCTTCCGGGTTCTCAAGATATGATTTTTTTGCGTTTTTATACCCCTTGAAAAAATCGAAGATCTAATCCCATGGCACCCAAAACCTAATCCCGCGAAACACTGACCTAGTCTATTTTTGGTACAAATTTAAAAAGAATCAGTTCTCAAATTATCGTTCGCGCAAATTTTGTTCACATACACACGCGGGATGATTTTTTATTAATATGTTTTTTCGAAAATATTTGGAATTCCAATACCACTTTTTAACCAAAACAAAATTGAAAAATTTTCTGGTAGATCTACATCGCTACATTGCCTCACTAAAGAAAATAAAAGAATTGAAATAACCAAGTAAAGCCTAAATTATAAAGCAATTTATGTAAATAACTGAGATCTGTTAATAAAAGTGCAATGATAGATTAATTCATGTTTACTTACATTTCGTTATCTCTAGGTAAAAAAACCATAAATCAAAAGAAAATGTGAAACATTTAAGTTAATAGTTACAGTTGAAGACACGTTATTGTAATGCATTATTTTGCAAGCAAATAGATTTTACTGATCACACTACCGATTGAAAAGGATGGGAGTGCTCCCCCCAACCAAAAGCTTCGCTTGTTTTTCAGAAAATATAATGACTGGGAAGAGCTGTGAAAAATATAAAATTTAGCGATCAAAACAAAAAAAACCATCACATACATCGCAGATCATCTTAGGGGCGATCTGTCTGGGCGAGAATTCATAAGTTTTCTATTTAAGCATAACTCTAACGTTTTTTTAACTAATATATTTTTACGGTTTTCATTTGTGTGTAAGAATTGATAATTGCGTATAATATTTTAACTCCATTAGGTTTTTTATTTTAAGTATTAAGAAAACATTTTTTTAAGGGATCGGTGTATGTTGTATAGTTAAATTTATAGCTTAGAATTTTTATGTACGTCTGGTGTAACTCCATTCGAATGCGGTACGGGAAGATTTGAAAATGCCAAATGCCGTTCTTTTCAGAGCAAGAGTAGTGAAAAGAATTATACCCGTAATTAAAATACATCGCATTTTTCTACACCTATAAGATTGAAAAACCGACACTATATAAGAATCTGTTTCGATTTATTTTTATTAGGTGTTTTCTGGCAACGTAAAAATATTAAAAATATAAAATGAATGATGTTCTTATGCGAAGTAACGTTAATCCGTTGATTATAGAAGCAACATAGATATTTGTTACTATTTCAATAGAGTACTTTATACCAAAATTCCTTGACGCCGAGCTGTTTTCTACTGGCAAAATGACAGACTTTAATAAAAGAGCAAGAAACCAACAATATTGATAAAAAACTGAGGATTGCCGCAAATTTAAATCTGAAAATTCTTTAGAAAGTAATTAAAAATTTTTAGAATTGACAAATTTTTTTCATAAATTGTTTTTTTTCTAGTTTTTAGGTTTTAGACAATTATAATACAGAATTAAATATCAACCTTTTAATGTTAATATTATATCGTCTGTTAACAAATTAGGATTAGTATTTCTAGTTTTTATATCACGAAAGAAATGAGAGACGAGAGAGAAATATTTTGTTTTAATTAGATTTAAAATAATTTGTAAGTTAAACATCACGGAAATAAAAATCGTTCTGTAAAAAAACAGGGCTGTATTGAATGAAAAAATATTGCACCGATAATGTATTTTAAACATCAAATCGTCAGCAAATTAAAATATGTGATGCATTGATAATTTGGGAAGATGAAAAGTTGTTTAAAAGTGAGATACTAATACAGAGCCCTATTTAAAAGTTAATGAAGGTTATGTCATCTTACAAAGGACAAAAACACCAACAGTAAAGTGTCACTTATTGAAATTAAAAGAAATCGATTTACGATTGTCTCACTGTTTCCGAAAGTATTCGCATTTTCTTAAATAATCCCACAAATACGCAACTTTGTTCTAATTTAACCGGCTTACTAATACAGAGCCCTATTCAAAAGTTAATGATGGTTATGTTATCTTATAAAGGACAAAAACAGCAATAGTAAAGTGGCATTTATTTTGAATTTTTATTGCAAACGATATCGGCAAAAAATAAAAATTAAAAGAAATCGATTTACGATTGTCTCACTGTTTCCGAAAGTATTCGCATTTTCTTAAATAGCCCCACAAATAAGCAACTTTGTTCTGATTTAACCAGCTTAAGATTTTCGAGATCCCCGTGCATTTAGGCGAATTCTCTACCTGGGGTTTCTATTTAATATATTAAGAGGAAAAATGTATTATCCCGCTTTTTCAATTTTTCAATAAACCCTTTATAATTAAAATGACTGTCAAGAAAACCTAATTACTATTTTAATAAAGTCATATTGTTTACCATATGGAACTAAATATATAAATGACTACGTCGTGATACGCAACAGACTATGAAAAGGGTTAGTTATCTTATATACGTCAAATTCTTTATCTATATTAACGCCAAAAGCTTTTAGGTTAAAAGGTGATCTGGTGCTAACTACTTGAATTTTTCTCCTAAAATAAAAGACGTAAAACAGAGCCCAAGATAATCGTGCTATTAATATTTCACTAGGCAAATTTAAAAATGGTCGATGCCTGGTTTGTTTGCATTTTATAGACTGTAGTATTTTGTAGAAAGCCATCATTAATGAATATTCTCCCTTGTAGTATAAGGGGTACTTATACTTATGCTAAATATCACATTATAAATATATTTTTATGAATAACAATTATATGCAATATAATGCATTTTGAAATCAATTCTTTTCTATTAATCTTTTTTGGCTTTTTCGCAACTGAATAAAAATATTTAACTTTAAATTAATTGAAGAAAATATTTAATAAAATTGCATACCCTAACATGTAGACTAGTCTGTCTACGGAATGATTCGATAGATAATATAAATAATACTATTTAAGCAAGCATAAGAAATTATGTCATTTTTATGCTTGCTTAAATGATATTGTTTATATTATGTATACAAACATTCCGTAGACAGTTGCCAAAAAGCCAAAAAAGATTTTTGTTTGTCAATCTTAACGCAACAAATAATCTGAACACATTTAAAAATAACATTATAGATGGCTGCAAACTATCATTTTTTCATATCTAGGTTACATGTCAAACAAACTGACAAATTTTAAAATTTTGATATCAATTCTTTTCTATTATTTAATGTATTTCTATTATTTAGTGCAAATGTCCGTCAAACTAATCGGGGGACTGAAAGTCAAATAACACCCGAAAACGAGAAACATATTTTAGCCCTAGTGGAGGCAAACCCTGGTCTGACCACTCGGGAAATGTCGCGACAAGTTGGATTTTCTAATTGGACCATTCATCGTACCCTTCGTGAAAACCTTCTGTGCCCTTATCATGTGTAGAGAGTACAGCCTTAGACTATAAAGGACTTACCCCGAAGAAGATAATTTTGTCGGTGGTTTCTCCAAAAAAACCAAGAACACGAAAATTGTACTTTAAACATACTGATAACCGATGAATTTTGTTTTATTATAACACTCATACTGGGCTCAAGAAAATCCACAAACGATTCAACAAGGCCGATTTCAATACATATTTGGGATGGAATAATCCACAATCGGTCAATCGGACCTTTTGAGCTACCAAAGCGTTTAACAGGAGAGACATCCTCCAATTTTGAACTAATGACTTGCTCACTCTTTTAGAAGATATTCCTTTAGCTCAGCGAGCCAGTGCCTGGTTTCTTCATGATGGAGCTTCTGCCCACATTCATAGGAATGTGTTACAACATCTGTATAATACGTTTGATGATAGGTGGATAGGTCGAAATGCCCCAGAACCTAGGCCTCCTAGGTCACCCCCTTGATTTTTATTTTTATTTTTGGGGCCACATGAAAATATTAGTGTATAAGAGGGTTGATATTGGAAATTAAGATGACCTTAGAAACCGGATTTTTGCTGAAGAAAATTGGCTTCCCCGTATTCGTGCGTGTTTAAAGAGTGGCGGTAGTCATTTTCTTCATTTACTTTAAGTTTTTAAAATACTTTTTTTAATGTGTTAATTACCTACCTAGTGATATAAATTAATATGCTTGGTAAGTTCATATTCTCTATTAATTTTTGGAAATTAATAAACTTAATTATGATTGCGTAGTTAAAAACTATACAAATAAATAATCTAAAAAGTTTTAATAACAGGTTTTTACTATTTTTTCCAAAAATATAATCAAAATAAAATAATTGAATCGTTTTCAAACCTACAGGTTTTTTATACTTCTTTGGTGATCAAACACAGGTGATTTGATTGTCACCACATTGATGTCCAAGCAAATAGCAATGTTGCCATGTTGTCTTGGAATTAGTTGAAACTTTCTCCAAAATTAGATATTTTAAAATTAAATATCTCGAAAACCCTTTCTAATTTACGATGGGTTATAAGAATATTTTTTTTTAAATCGTTCATACTATTCTATGTTAAAATATTTGTAGTCAAACCCCTAACATTCTGTATACATAATACATTTTTGATAATTTCAATTTTGAAAATGAATCTTATATGCAATATGTAACGTTAAATAAAACGGAAAAAATAATATATATATTTATATATATTTTCATTTCAATTTTTCCCTGCATATTTGCAGATATTTTAATAGATTTAATAGAATAGACAAGCTCAACAATAAAACAATTATGGATCTAGCATCTGATGCTATATTTCAAATAATTCACTATACAAGTCGAGGTAGATATGAGACTTTTTTTGCTACCTGTACGTTTTAGATTATATAAATATTTGAATAATTTTTACTTTGCTATGAGTATTATCAATTTGACAGATGCACCTATTATTTAACTAGTATTATCCCTTACCTACAGACGTCAATGTGTGAAACACAAGCACAAACATGAGTGAAATTGACTCTTGGCGTGTCATTGCCCACTTAAACCTGTGCAAAAAAATATAATTTGTTAATAGGTTGTTTAATATATTTCCTATCAATGCAATGTCAGCAAATAGTTGCTGAACATGTAAAACCCACAGATTTCTTAGGACAAATAGAACGATATTTTTGAAACGTTATTTTTTTGATGGTATCTACAGATGATTCTGTTTATAATATGTCCCAGATTGCTAATTTTCCTATCTAAGCCGAGGAATTTGTCTTCTCGTAGCTTTTTCTGCTAGGAAAAACAAGAAATCCATTAACTCCACGTATGTCCACATGCCTAAGAATATTGCAATGGACCACCGCTGGGTTCTTCAATCAGTATTATAACTTTTACAATATATTGATTTATGTTCACATTAAAGATATACTGAAGATGGCGAGTGTAGGAGAGGGGTAACTTTTAGAAAATAGCAACAAATTGGATTCTTTGGGTCTGTTTGACTCCCGTCTGTGTTTAAGGTTTAAGTCTGTTGCTGTGTTGTTGAATTTGCCGTAACTGTGAAACGTGCTATCATGGCGGGAAGAAAACAAGGTGTACTCCAAAAATTACTTTACGCACCCTGAATAATATATTTTACCACTTTTTGTGCCTGCCTAGTATCGACTTTTTGCACTTAATTTGTATACACTCTCTACAATATATTCAATAGTTTTTTTTCATTGCTAAACTTTTATGTACCCTGTATAATATATCTGAATATAAACCTTAACATTTTATTTTAAAATAAAATCTTACCTCTTACCAAATAAAAAAAATATTGATGAAAAAAATTTTTGTTTTCATCATTTTCGTGATCTACGGAGAGAACATGCGCTGAAAATGACCCCCTTATTACCAGGTTCGATGGCATATATATTTTTTCACTTCTCGCATCGAGCATGGGCATGAGCGATTTTGCAAACATCGTTTGTTTTTTAGTTTTTCCTCAACCTAGCGGACTTAGAAAGAAATTGAAAATATCAAATTTTCAATTATAAGCTATTTAACGGCCGTTATTTAGTTTTTCACCAAATAAAAAAAAATATTGGTGAACAAAAATTACCGATAAATGAATTTCGTTAACATTTATTAGCAAAGCTCCAGTGTAATCTTTTGAGGCAAAGCAGTTTAATGAGGAGGGTAAAATGAAGTATGTTAAATTTATATTTATTAGAATTGACCACTTCAGATTAGATTTGATCACAAATTAGAAGTTTAAAATATGTCAAATATGATTTTCAGAATTTTTAGGCTGCATTTACTTTTAGCGTTTTTTAAAAATAGTTACAAAACGCACATACGTGTTACATTTATTCACAAATTATAATTAATACATATTTTTAAATTATTTTATTAAACAATTTATTGTTGGTTATAACGTTTATATTGAATGTATAGTTTGTGAGAGTGTTTACATTTAGAGGAGACGTCAATTCTAAGCGCTGTTTGTTATAAGTTGTACTAGTTGTTAACGGAAATGAAACAGCTTCACCTTCAACTTTCTTTTCGGTAAAAATGTATTTCCAATTTGTTCTTTGTGCTCTATTGAGTCTTCCAAATAGCCTTCTGCCACGGTAGTGGATTTTCATCCGCCATTTCTCTTGATATTAAATATATTTTTTCCTGAATCAGCTAACATTGTGGCGAAAGATCGGTAAAAACTGTGACTCGTGTACATTTATTGATCTGGCATTCCCAGGTATCCGGCAATAATGGATGGCATCTTCCCAAATTTATGAATCTCCACGCATTGTATTGTTCCTTTCCCTGTTTGAACTTTACAAAAAAACGACGATGAACTGTGTTCGAAGGACGTAGAACTACATATTCCTATAAACCTGAAGGTGAACTGCGTCTCCACTAATTACAAATGTTCTAGAAATATGAGTTTTTGCATCAATAATTTTGATGATTAGTAGGGTCTCTTTGTCTTCAATGGTTAATTTAGTAACATCTGCACGTGCCAATCCTCTAATCAACAAATAGACATCATCAGGTACCTCGGAAAAAAATTTGCAATTTCCGCTTTTAAAAAAACTTTGGATTTTTTTGGATGGTGTCCTAGGTTTTTCCGTTTCAAAAATACTGTTAATTTTGAATATTTACCTATATCAGTAATCTTTGTTTGTTTAGATAATCAATTTGAGCATTGAAAAAATTGACCATAGCATAGAAGATTTGCAGCTTTCAGATTTTTCGCCAAAATAGGCTAGAAATACTTCTCCTTTAAGAGATTTTACTTGTTTGTTTTGTAAGCTGACCGTCTTTTAAAAGCACAAAATCACAAATAATAACGAAAACTAAATCACGCACAGACGCATAAATTGTTGTTACTTATTTTTGGTGTCATCGCAACCGAGACTTGTCAATTAACACTATTGCTGAAACAATTGCAGCTAAGGTTACTTAGCATTAAGCTAAATAAAATGATATGAGATTATAATACCATATAAATAAGGGGATGAATATTTAATTTTTTTAGGATATTACAAATATGACAAATCTGGATGAAAAATTGTTTCTTTCTTTTTTAATAATTTTTGAAAAAAAATAATATCTAATACTTTTGATACAGTTGAAAAGAAATAATTTGTCTTTATCAAGCATTAGTGCTAATACTACTAAAAACTAATTTTAGGCACTAACATGCGTGCGGAAAGTGCTTACTTTCCACAAGCACAAAAATGACGATACGAACGAATTTATCCATCTAAATAGCAACACGATTCGTTTATAATAATGTTATTTACAATAGTTGTTTTAGTTATCATTCTTGTGAATAATTATAAAGTATTATGTTTCCCAACCACTTTTTCGTGGCTACACTCCGGTTTTTTTAACCTTGATTTGTGTGTTATGTGAAAATCATCTTAGACCAGAAATATTGTTTCATTGTTACTTGAGATACCAAAATTTATAACATAGAAAACTAGATTATTTCCTTTACGACGTAATATCTGACAGTGATCAGAAAGAAAAGTACAGCTATTAGTATCTTAAGTATTCTATTGTACAGGGTGATCCAAAAGACAATGAAAATGCTGTGTATCTCAGTTGTTATAAAATATAGAAAATACATGTCAACAGTGGCGGCTATTCAGGTGAAGTAGGTGAAGTGCTACTTCACCAGGAAAAATAAACAAACAAACATCTAGCAATATTTATTATATATCTCTTAAAATTTAAGTTTTCACGTTCATTTATTCACCTAATTGGCAAAAAATAAACTGTACATCTCCAATAAATATTTTACTTGACCGTTGGCAGCATGTCTTTTTAAAACTGTCAATCGAACTTTATTATAACAACTATAACAGTGGCGCAAGCCGCTTCGACTTTGCTGGAGGTGCTATGTTTAGTTTACGATTTTCCTACTACGTTGCCATGACAACGCGTTCGCGATGACGTCAAGCACATGGAAGAGTAATATTAATCAGCGCCATATAACGCTCTCGGTGAATTGCTAACGCAGTACACTACACCCACGTGTCGTTCAGTTTGGGGTGGTTGTTTACTTTTATTTTCGCTGCAACCGGTTAGTTCCTTTGCAGTTTACTTGACTGTTTCGTGTTATATTTATTTATGGTTGTTACAACTTTATTCGGTGTCGGGTTTGTTAATTTACATTATTGATCAATCCGATCACGGACGTGGTTTCCATTTTGTTGGAAACTCCATTTAATCCATGGAAGGAACAAGATCAGAGTTTTAATCGTCATCCTGGTTTTCGGCGTACAAATGATTATGTAGTAGTCAAATATTACAAAAATTGTTTTGCTTCCCTTGTTTACTAGTTTCCAATAAATGTTCAGTGTGGAATAAGGAAGAATTTGCAGGTATGTTAAATATATGAAGGTTTTTACATAAACATGAAGACTCGGCGGAGCATTTAAAGTGCGAATTAATGCTAAAAACATTTGTAAAAAATCAAAGCACTATAGCTGACACTTTAAAAGAAAATGCTAAATTATATAAAATACATTTTAACGAAAACTTCCAATTAAATAGACTATTTATGTGCTTGGTAATTGACGCAGTTTTGTACCTTGCAAACAAGTCTTTCGCGGCCATGATGAGAACAGCGAGTCATGAAATAGGAGGAATTTTAAAAAGCTTTTAGATTTATTAATATCGAGAAGTACCCAAGAACTAAAAGATCATCACGAAAAAATTAAAAATGTTTTTACTGGCGGTGCGAAAACTATTCAAAACGAAATAATTGAATGTATTTCTGATTATTTAAATGATCATGTAAAAAATGAAATAATGAACACACAGTTTTTTTCTGTGCAAGTGGATGACACTACTGATATTGCGCAAACCTCCCAGTGCTCCATAATTTGAAGATACGTTAATTCAGAAGGTTCAGTAGTCGAGAAATTCTTAGGATTTTATAATGTCAGCTCCTATAGAACGTCAGAGAATTTATATTTTCTATTGGATCAAATTTTGAACTAATTTGACTATAAACCTAAATTAATAGGGCAATGTTACGATGGAGCAAGTGTGATGTCTGGCCATCTAAATGGCCTTCAAAAAAGCGCCGTAGGCTGTATTTGTTCATTGTCTTTCGCATCATCTTAACCTTATGATGCAGCAAAGTTTAAAAATATTTCTAAATGTCGAATTTTTTTTGCAAGTCTTAGTGGTATTCCCTCATTTTTTCATCATTCAGCCAAACGAACGTATGCTCTTACATCTGCATCTACGAGGCGTATACCAACAATTACAGAAACTCGTTTGTCTTCAAATTCGAAGTTAATAAATGTAATTGTTTAAGACTGGAATAAATTAAAAGACGTCTTTGAATTTATTACAAACTGTGACAAATCTGATAAAAAACAATCCGGCTTGCGAGAGGATTTTTAGGTGACATGAACGATTTTGAATTCACGTTTCTGCCATTATTGTTTTATGACATTTTTTCAACCACAGACATACTATTTGCGTTCTTCAAAAAAAATCGCTTGACATTAATTTTTGCATTTCCAATATAAAACGCTGTCGTGAAGCGCCCTATAAAAAAGGAAATGAACATTTTTTAATACCATGTTTGATAAAGCAAATTTTATTACAGAAATAAATCATTACAAACGTGAGCTTGCTGTATAGTAGTATATAGTATATAGTATAGAACCCTTTTTTATGAAATATTGGACCATAATTTATTGGAAATAACCCTAAGCTTTCAAGACTGTGAAAAACTTACATTTTTATGTTTGGCAGATTCTGCTAAATTTTCCGAATATAGTTTAAATTTTTCGATTGGCCAGTTTGAAAATTTGTTACAGTTATATGAGGAAATATTTCCAAAATTTAAAAATGAGCTTGGTGTTATTTTTCAGTAATTGGAATTTATCGCTGCAAGAGCAAGTGAAAAAAATTAATAAAAATAAAGATATTTTAACCAAAGAATATAAAATGTTTTCCTTATTTTGACAATACCGTCGACAAGTGCTTCAGTAGAAAGAAGTTTTTCTTGCCTCAAACGTGTAAAAACTTATTTAGGAAATACAATATCTCAAGAGAGACTTACTTCTCTAGGCAATATTTCAATTCAAAAGGAATTTTTGGAGGAAATTAGAGCAACTCATCCATTTTATGAGGATGTTATAAATAAATTTGCTGCTATGAAGGATAGGAGAATTGATTTAGTATACAAAATATAGGTAAGTCGTAAAAAAATATTCTACCCCTTCCACATATAAAAAAAATTCTAGAATATTTTCTTGCTTCATTTGCACTTCACTTACTTTTTCACCCGCGAGCCGCCACTGCATGTTAAATATAACTGTAAATGGGATTTTGAAGAAGAATTAAAATTTATTTTCGAAAAAGAGAATTGAACATCTAAAAAAATTTCTAGAATCTATCGAAAAACTAGGCAATTATACAGCGTATGCTAAACTCAGTAACTCCGGTTATAAATGAACAAAAATATTCTTTATAAAATATTTTGGACTGTGGGGTGTTGCCGCTTCTACCTTAAACCGGTTGCAACCATTTTTTAAATGAACTTTTTTCAAAAAAATGACGTTTGAAAATTGACATTGTATACCTTTTGTTCTATAACTCTCAAACGACTTAATTTGGAACGAAATGAATCGCACTTTCTCATCTTAGTAGAAATGTAAATTTTGACATATCCTGTCAAATCGAAAATTGCTATGGGGAAATAGATAATTAAAAACTAAAATGGGAAAGTGAAATCCATTTTGTTCCAAGTTAATCCGTTTGGCAGTTAAACGGCTTCAAATGACTATAAATGTCAATTTTCAACCCCCAAACAATAGAATTTAGATATATGAAACATATTAGAAAAAGTATTTAGAATGCTCAGGAAAAAAGAAAAATATAATAATATATAGCGCTTTCCATTTAGAAAACGGATGTTGTCTCCAGTTTCATTTAAAATATTTTAGAAAGAAAATGTATGCTCATCTAGTAGGCCACTGAGTTTGGCGCACCCTGTATTGCTTGTCCTTTATTAAAAAAATAACCGTTTTTGAGATATTCAACGTAATTTGTCTTAAATTTAAACACACGTTATTAAAAGTTGATAACTAATAGAAACAAATGAAGCATCATCTTAGTATTTTATAACCTCTCCAAAGACTACAAAAAAACTTGTTTTGAATAAATAAAAATATAGTAGTTGAAATGTTGATCTAAGTATTAATATTTACTGTATTATAATTTTTATTATTTAATAACATATTTCCCCTTTTTTCGGAAAGATAGATAGAAACAAGGTCCGCATTTGTTTCTATTAGTTGTCTATTTTGCATAACGTTTGTGTGAAATTAAGAAAAATTAGATATTATAGCTAGGATGTCCGGAAAACTTATCTTTTGACACAGAACATGTTATATAAATCTTGCCTAGTTCTTTCCGTAGATTCTAAAAATATAATAAAATATTAGGTCACATTTAAATTAAGAAAAAATGTTACAATTTTATCAGGTATCATCTTTATTCGATGTTTAATTGCTTTCCGAAAATATACTTGAATCCTTTATAGAAATTCCATTTACTGTTATGTTTAATGTTTTTTTTTCTATTTCCTATAACAACGAACAATTAAAATGTTTTTACTCTCCTCTGGATTACCCTGGACAAGGATTTCGTAGTCATTATAAGGTACCCCAGTAATTCGTAAAGATAGAGAATTGCTGTTTTTGCTATTTTTTGATAAAACGAATTTGCCGTAAAAAATCGGTGAGATCAACCCATAGCACAAAAGTAATGACTGATTTCTCTTAATTTTTTTTTTGTAGAATCCAACAGCCATTTTTTTTTGGAGTGAACGAATTCTGAGATAAAGATCAAACTTTCTTCTTTTAATGGGACGCCCTGTATATTTTAAAGTTATTATTTCATTTAACCCCCTAGAATGCAATTTTGCCGGTTATAACGGAGTGATGGTTACAATAAATTTGTGGGTTTTCGTAGAAAATTAGTAAATCACGTGAGTATTTTGAAGTCACCTTATTGACATAACCTCGTTAACTCAAATCTTAAAACTGAACTATATAATAATAAGGATTATAATAATGTTTCTTTCTATTGATCGGAGTGGCACCACGTAACAAGATCTCTCTTTCCTTTCATAATAATGTTGGTCGTTAAAAGGTATAATTTAAATTATTCACAGTCGGCTATGAAATACCTTGACTGTGAAGTCGTTGACAATTTTATGTTAAGAATGTTACCGATTTTTTTGTTCAACAAGTAATTTTAGGTATGTCTAACTAATACAGTTTTAAATAAAGTATTGCGATTATTTATCCTCCCTATTATAATGTTTTATTATTTATTTTTGCAAAAAAAAACAATCTAAGAGTGCTTTTAACGATATTAGCATGCATAAAAATTTATAATCATAGAAACATCTCAAATTGATTTCCATTTTATTAAATACAATTTTGGCACAATTTTCTTTTTCTACGTAGCGCATTAAAAATGACAATGGGAAGTTCAACGGCCGGGGAAATTATCGTGTAAATATGGCCTTACAATTTGAAAATTATGGGATGGAGCCCCGCCCTGATAAAAAGATATACTGCTTAAAAGACCTAACGGAACATCATCGCATATTTTTGGTAATATGATCGTTCTCCTGAAATCAAACCCTTTATAATATCTTCTTTAAAATACCAGCACAGCTATGCAAATTATAATATTCATCAGACCATATAATTTTGCGGTAAAAATTTCTTGAACCCTAGATTTATAAACGCCAACAGCTTCTTCAATTTTTTGTAAAAGAAGTTGAAAGTTTGGGTTCAACTGTTGCCAAAATATTAATTTCATTGATATCCCGTTCTGGGTTATTATTGTAAGTTTTTGGCCGAGATTTACTAAATGAATCAAGCTATATTTAATTTGACCGCATAATCCATTACTGGGGTTGCCTTCTTTCTGGACACCTATATAATAATATTATAAATAACATTTCTTTCGCTTCATTACAGTGTATAAAACAGCATATCATATCATATTTCTCATAATTAGCATAGTTTCCGTTAGCAGCCATATTTTAATAAAATAAAACCATAACTAAAAATATATAACTTAATGAATAAACTTAATAATATTTGAATAAGAAAGAATCTGCAATAATCTTGACATGGATTAAGTCAATATCTTGAAAGCCAAGTTATTCATGAATATATATATATATATATATATATATATATATATATATATATATATATATATATATATATATATATATAATTTTAGGTGCTTTAATGAAAAAATAGTTATAAAGTATTATATCGAGTGACCACGGACTAGCGTACCTACGTCCCCTTTTTTTCTTTGTTACTTAAAATATCAATTCGAAATTTTGTGATCTTATATGAAACACAATTTGTCAACTTTTAACACAAGTTTGACAGTTTAACTAAGCAGAATTGCATATGAAACAAAAAGTGCGAAAATGTTCTTGATATAAAATCACTTTTAGAATTATTTACAAAAAAAAAAATTTTTTTATAAAATTCTGGTTTAAATTACGTGTTGTAATGATTGTACTCAGATGTATAGAATGTTAAATACAAAATGTTTTAGAGCTTTATCTGAACCGCCAGGATTTGCTAAAAATAAAAACAAATGATACTTTATTTAATATCGTTTCATTTAAATAAGCCTCTTCTTGCTGGGTATAACTATACCACCATACCAGTTTTTATACGAGGCAATGTATACACTATACAAACTAACTTCACATTTTTATGTTAGAAGTTTCTAACGCAATGCTTCCTATTGCAGTTCCTATTTTATGTTCGTCCCGTTTATTTTAATATAACAGCAACAGAATGTTTTTATTTTTTTTTTGTAAAATGACTGAATTGCTTTTGTGATTAATTTTTAAATTTTTGAAGATTAAGTCGTCCTCTAATAGGTAATGTACATTTTTATTATTGGTTTCAGGAATGGAGGTGTATTAAAATAAAATATGCAAATATATATATTATTTATGGTTCATTTTCAAAATGTTTTAAAGTAATTACTAATCCAATTTAGGTCTAACCAATAATGCAATAAAAAAATTTGTTCTATTTTGTTTTTTAAAATAAATGGGTTCGAATCTTAATTTTTTTTTTCACAAATAATACTAAAAAGTTATTTTATAACAAAAAAAGTTAGGAATTTTTTGTTTTAAATGCAATTTTCCTTTGTTGCATTGCTAACCGGGTGTGAAATAAATTTTTCCTGCAAGATTATTATCTTTATGTAAAGAAAAGGTAGGTGGGCTAATTTCAGTTATAATAATTTATAAAGTATAAAGTGTTCTGAAATAAAATAACACTCAATGATTTTGTATTTTTTATTTTAGTTATTGTTCCTTGTCATATATTTAAGTATAATAGCTTTTAAAAATCATAACCCTCTACAATTAAACAATTTCAAACGCATCACACTAACCCAAGCTAAATACATCCACCTAATTACAGAAATTTTCGAAACAATACCCCTCCTCCCAAGATATTTTCAAAGCGACGTCACTGCCTACCACTGCAATGCGAGAAATACTTAAAAAAATTCATGACTTTTCCTAATTAAGAAAACAAAAAGCAAAATTTAAACCAAGAAAATGTCTTAAAATAATGCCTTTTTTCTTTCGTCTGCAGTGCTTAAATCATAGATTACCAAAAACAAAACAAACGTTTATTCACCCTAATGTTATTATAGTATAAAATAACACTCAGTAAGTACATAAGTGAAAACGGGGAAAAATTAAGCAAAGCCTTTAAAAATATGCATTTATTTAAAATTAATTCTATTTACAACTATATATTAATAAAATGTACATATATATTTACAAATTGGTAGATTTAACGTTAAAATAAAAAATTTCACGAAATTGTCTATTCTCATCTAGATCGGACTATAACATTTAGCAGTTAAAAAATTATTTAAAAAATTAAACATTTTAAACAAATTATACTTATTTTTTAATACTAATTTGTACTTGGCAAACGCAAAATAAAGAACTAATTTATATGTCAAATAATATTTTGATTTCCCATACAAAATATATTTTGTCATGGTGACTAAATATGATGTTCTAACACATATACTAGCAACTCTCTATAGTATGATATTTTTATAAACGTTTAGCTTTGATCTATCTGAGAAAGGCGTTGATTTATTAAAGCTTTAAAAATCAGTCGTAAAATAACATAACATATTTACATCATATACATCATTTTGAATAATTTTAAAAATATTTTTTATTTAAATATCATTATTTAATTTATATAAAATAGTTGCAGAAACAATCACGCACACTTCTTATAAATATTCTGTACTGACGAACTTGGTAGGTTATTTGAGTCGATAAGACAAACTTTATATTATAAAAAAAATGATAAGTTAAAGGGTGAGCCCTTATTAATTTTATTATTATTAAGTGTTCCAATTTTTACTTCTTTCTTACTAATCCAGGGAAAATCACTTTCCAAAATTTTTGCAGATCTTCACGTTTTCAGGTGACTTCCCCGTTTCCGTCAATATACACGTGATCCGATTTATTTCAAATTTTAGTTAAAAATCAAGGGCCGAATGGGGATGACGTATTTTTAGTGAAAGTCCAATATGGTGCAACAAAATGGCGGCCTCATAACATGTAAAGACATTCATTTTTAAGATACTACTCATCGACTGAACTTGAAAATTTGCGCAAAATAAAGTGTGATATTGGGATAAAGTGGTAAAATTTTTGTGTAAATCCATTATGGCAGAACTAAATGGAAGATTAAGAAATATTTAAAAATTCAGTAGCAAAAAACTACTTTTCGAATTAACTTGAAAATTTGCACAAAAATCAAGCGATCAACAGAAATAGACTCGTACATTTTTAGTGCAAATCCTATATGGAAAAACAAAATGGCCGCTTAATAAATTGTTTTCTATTTATTATAAGCAGCGGCATTCTGTATCAGAGAAGTTGTGGATTAAGGCGAATTTACTGACTTTTTTAATTATTGGTTAACACTTTTTTTGGATCTAACATTGTATATTTACAGATTTAGCAAAATAGCGGAGAGCAGAAGACTATACATGGTTTCCGATGTTCCTAGTTTCAACCTACAGGCTGATCCATGAGCTTGCACAAAAGGTGTTTAATAAGTAATGCTGTCCACCACACAGATATTACTTTCATAAAAATAGCAAAAACAAGTATATTAATAGTGATCTGAAAATCCTTAATTTTCGAGGTGATTTATTGAAAGTTATTCTACAAATATGTTTATTGATTCTCTACAATTTTTTAAGAACTCTCTAGTTCATTTTTTAAAATGAATAAATTTGCAGGATAGCGAGAGATAACTCCTATGCTCAAACCATTTAAATAATAATAGCTATGGTAAGAAACCTAAAAAAATCGAGGAAATATGTATTCACTATGAACTGTGCTTAAACAAATAACAGGAACGTGACAATGTTTCTAGAATACCTTTGAAACATGTTTCTGTTTTTTATAAGACGAAGTTATGCTTATTGAATTCTTTTTTTCAATAAAATACGTTTTAAAAAGTGATGAAAAATGACAACATATTTGGATCTCGTTAAAAAATAGTTTCCAAAAAGTTTAAAACGTCAAGTTGCCCACCTGAATGGTAAAATAGAATAGGTCGTTTTTCAGCTTTATTCAGATATTCTTAAATTTATTATTAAGGCAAAGAAGAGTTAAAGCCGTTATATTCACTATGACTAAAGAAATCACTACAGTTATATCCAGGTGACGAAGAGCTTGAAAAGGTGAAGTTATTCTGTGGCAAAGTTGGTACATAGTATGGAACATTGTTTGATGTGCTGATCCCTTGTTCTATAGTTTTCTTCTCTACATCAGTTTTTTCTAACTTCTGCCTTTTGTTTTTATACCTGCAAAAGAAGTTAGTAATTATAAGAAGAAAATGCAAAGTTTGCTGAAAAGAAAGCAATAAAAATAAATTGTTGAATATAGTCATAGACAAAATTTCCATGACTACTCGCATAACCCGATATCCCACGGCGAGTCTAATTGTAATCAAAATCTTTTGCCAAAACCAGTTAAACCACGTCAATACTAAAATTAGATTAGCCTAAGTAAGGCATTCATTACTTATATTTTCAAAATCGATTTGTAATAAATTATGTTTCACAAAAAAACACTAAACTAAAAAGTACAAAATAATGTAATTTACTAAAAATATTTTGTTACGGTATATGCATTCTACCACCCTTGACAATTCAATTACTATACCAAAAAGCGTAGGGCGTTTTGCCTAAATTATTTAAAGGTGCATGCTTCTCAAAGAGACGTAACCAATAATTAATACTTTACTTTTTAGTCTTAAAAATATCTTTAAACATATTACTGGTATTGTATACTATTTGACTGATTGATAATTTTATGACGTTGGATAAAATATAAATTTAGACCCCGTCAATAAAATGCATCCCCACACAGTCATTTAATGATCTTTCCTTCCTAATACTAGAAAAATGTAAAATAAAATCGTTACTTGGTTTTTTTTTCTTTATTCAATTAGGTTTTATAATGTGTTTTCTTTATAACTAAAAATATCCACGCGGACGAAGTAAACTTAGTATAATAGTTTCGTTAATCTTGTATTACATATACAGGGTGTTCCTAAATGCCGCGTAAATATTAATGGGGGTGATTCCTTAAATCATTTTAAGAAAAAAAGTCTTTATAAATATGTGTCCGTATTGTTTTTCTTAAAACGATCCAGGGAGTCACTTTTGTGGTAGAGTTTTGAGTAATTTCAACTCAAACAAAAACTGGACCAGAGATAATAAGCTGTGCTAAAGGTTTGCATCAAAATAGATTTGTTTTTTTTTAAACAACTTGACGTATTACCAAATATTAAGAAACTTTTTTGTGTATTTTTACTTTCCCTAAACGGAAAAATAAGTAATTTATTTTAAAAATATGTGCCGTACCATTTTTTTTATAAGAAAATCAGGGATGGTTCTTCATACCTACGCTCATGGTAATAATAAAAGCTGTTGAATACCGGTAAAATGTAGTCTTTAAATATATACGAAGTTGTGCCACATCTTAATCAAATAGATCTTATTGTTTTGGAATTACTGCAAAAAATGAATAGTTAACTTGACATTTAGGACCTCCCTGTATACATGATGATAAACTTAAAACTCCAAACGCAATTTTCACAAGATTTAATGGTACTATGACAAGTGACTATTTGATAAGGTAAAATAAAATTATTTGTGACTAAGGTAAAAGCGACGCGTGATCATAATGGGCGACGCGCCGTCAATGAAAAATGAAACAATTGCAAGAACTTTAAAAGTCTCATATTATAACTATACGTCTACTTCTAAGACATTTTAGTTATTTGTATCAATTAGATTACTATACTGCTTACTGAGATATACAGGATGTTTCACTTAAATTTCACACGTAGATTTCTAGTAGGCTTTTTAGCTAAGTAAATTGTAATTTTTTAAGGGCTAAAACAAAATCGACGCTATTATCAGTATAGGCGTCGCGACGCCAAGAATAAACAAACAACAAAAAAAAACAGTTGCTCTTTTCTTTTTAACAATATATTTTTTTTTACTTTTGATCTCTTGTCTTAAATTATATCTTAATATAAATGAAAACTACCTATAACTCTTTATATAACTATAAAAAAAAACATCATTCTAATAAACGACCCATTATATCTCTGAAACCGATATAGGAAACATTTTAATGTTAATAACAAAAAAAGTCTTAAAAAAAGATGTAGATCCGAAATTTAAGCTTGTGCTAAAGCAGGCGTCAATTTTCCTTTAACACCAGAAAATTGTATTTTACTCAATTAACCAAATTTTGTATAAATGTTAATTCCTGAAAAATCATTATTTGAAGTCACTGTATATTTCAATAACCACTATAGTAATCAAGTTGAAGCATATAATAAAGACATCTTAGAAATAGGCATTTTTCCGAAAATGCAGTTGTTTCGTTTGTTCTTGGCATCGCGTCGATTTTATTTTAGCAGTTAATAAGTACGTTTTATCCCAATAACGAAATCCTTTATACTAAATTTTAACAAAGTCGTTAAATCTCGCGAAACTCGCCTTTGGAGTTTTAAGCGAAACACCCTTTATTTAGTTTACTTACCTCCTATTCTGGAACCATATTTTGACCTGAGTCGGTGTCAATTTTAACCCTTGGGCCATTTCTTCCCGTTCGGGTGCAGTAAGGTATTTTTGCAGTTTGAATCTTTGTTCTAATTCGTAAACTTGAGCCTGAGAAAAAAGCACACGTGGTTTTCTTTTCGCTCTTTGACGCCCTGACTTCCGCAACTCCGTTTTTGAGCTGGTCACTTGCTGTTCTGCAAGACGTAAAAGGGAATTATTAATTTATTGGTCTAGACATTAACAGCTATAAAAGACTTATTTTTTGTTGTAAGACAATCGCTTTAGAATGCTAAGCGCCTTTTTGTATTAGTCGCCATAAATATTACATCCTAATAAGGAATCACGGTGCTTGGTTTTAAACTGTATCAAATTGGAATTACTATTTGACGTTCCGTCTGCGATTGGTCGAGCCATCTTCAGGGATTTTCACTGCACGAGATTAAAACACTGAGAGATTTTGTGTGTTCATCTCGTTCAATGAGGATCCCTGGAAATGCCTGGTGCAATAGCACGCGAAGCGTCGGAAAGTAATTCCAATTAGTCACGGTCTAAATCCAAGAAGCATGATTCCTTTGACTCTAACACAAAACCACACCAGAATCACCAACAGGAGTAAAACCGATATTTGTGGTTACCAAGAGAACATCCGAGATCTTCGCCGGACTTGATAGTCTATTACCACGGAGCAGCATATAGCCACCTGTGGCGAAACTCCAAGAGTAATTAAAGTTGGAAAAAATTAACACGGCAAGAACTATTATATAGTAGAATAAGTTTTTATTGTAGATGTAATTACTCATGGGTTATGTGTTTCGCCACAAGTGGCTATATGCAGCTGCGGGGTAACAGAGTATAAAGTCCGGCGAAGGTTTCGAATGTTCTCTTGGTAACCACAAATGTCTGTTTCGCTCCTGTTGGTGACTCTGGTGTGGTTCTCTGTATTAATTTTAGCGCTAGTTGTACTAGTCTCTCAACTAGTTTATTGTACTGATGAAGAACTAAGATCAGATTTTTTTTTCGTTTTTTGGAAATATAATTTCAAAAATTTGTTCTATATGTTCAACTTAGTTCTTCAATCATATTTAAGATTATTTTCATTATTAGTATATTAATTTGCTAATCAGTAATAGCAGAAAACTCTCAGTTTAAGATCGTTACTTGAAACGCAGGTAGTTTTAGATGTCTTATTATTCTGATTTTCATCCCAAAAATATTCTACAACTTTATTTATGGGCAAATTTATTTTGGTGAAAAATAACCATTGAAAATTAGGACTACAATCTATAATGTGTTTTATGTCACTTGTGGCAAGCAAGTTAAATTTCAGTACGATTTCCTCAAAATATGGGTTACCAATTCTTATAAAATTAATTACATTTTTCAGGTTTTTTTTATATAATTAAGATATATCTACAGATAGAACCTAGTTCCTGAGAGGATTTTGGATCACACAATTGCTTACACATTTGATTTTGTAATAATGTTTTTTTATTGTACATTGACATAACAAATAATTTGTCCTGAACATTCTTATTCGCAATATGAAGCTAAGTGGCAACCCTTAACATCGTCATCTTTTTTTGTAAGAGTAGGCTTCATGATTGTCTAAGAATATCTTATAGAGAGATTCTACAAAGATCCAGTTGAGCTTCGGTGTGAGGACTCAAGTATCACACAAATCACAAAATATTTTTGGATAACAGAAAAATGCAATCCATAAATTAAAGCAACATAATGGCAATTTCTGTAATTTTTATGTTTTATTTTTATTATTATTGACGGATTCTGTGTTACTGTAATGTACTTGTGGAAAATATTTTATATACTATTTTAACAATATTTGATGTTTCATCGGTATTACCTTTGGAGCAATAAAGAAATAAAAATTTGTCGAATGGTAAATAAAAGAAGTAAATAAATTTAATTTTTTCTACATTCAATCATTTATCTTGGAAATTTGATGTTTCACTTAAAAAATATTCTTGATAGTTTGTAACCAGCTTTTCGGCTACCCTGGAATATTTCTAAGTAATTTTAAAATCTAAATCTAATTTCTCTAGAAGACTTTTGTTTTTAGTTTTCGATATTGTCGTTATACACCTGTGCATATTTAAAAAATATAGATTATTACAAGATAGAAACTAAATTCTAGGTGAGAAGATGGGATAGTTGATTACCCCTCCTGGCTTGGTTTGGTTGGTTCATTTTGCAGGAGGAAAAATTAAAACATTACATTTCAGGATTTTCAATCTCTGAATTCTATTGAATCATGAATATAGTGATATAATAATAAAAGACGATAAAAATATATAAAAGAAACTAAATACATTTATTTCTCCTAAGTTCTGTAAATACTATAAAATGTAACAAATAAATAGAAACTCTCAAAACCAAAAATTTTAACATTCCTGGCTACTAACTATAGGTATTCGCGGCAAGGGCACCACTTAAGCAAGGGCATATCTTTGGCATCAGAAATAAGTACGTAGGAACACTAAGTGTCAAGGATATCATCTCTGCTTCTTATTTTCCTCACGATGTATCCAAATCGAGATAACGCACCTTCTGCGTGTATATTTATATAATTATATGCGTAACAATTAACAAAAATTATGCGCAAGTCCAAATAGTTCCATATCTATCGTTGTGCTGTTCTCTTTAATCTATAAATTTTTTTAAAGGTAATAAAACTTTAAAGGTCGTATGTAGATACAATGTTTTTATTAACAAATTATCTACAGGGTTTTCATTTATATTTTGTTAATTAAAGTTGTAGCTTTAGGAGATATAAAAACACTTAAAATACAAAAGGAGAATTTTTCTTGTATTATCTTGTAGTATTAAAAATGTTTAAAAATCATCGAAAAATTGAAAACATACACAACCTGTTTTATTAATGGGTATTATTATTTAATTAAATGCGCTTCTTATCGATTATAAATATATCGGGTTTGATAACTTTATCTTAAAAGGCAAATGAGAAAATTAGCAAAAAGCTTTCTCTTCTAACAATCCATAGGATTAATAGCAATTTTGAACTTTTGAATATTTAATTATGCACAATGCACTAAAAAACGTAGACGATAGAAAGTGAAGTTTTATGTTAATGATCTTCAGTGTTTTTACAGATATATTGTTTGCAGTGATGCAGAACCTTTGACAAAATATTTTTAATAACTAAAGACTTCAAGTTTACATTACGACGATTTTAAATAAAAAATATGAATAAGCCAGACTAAAATATATAGTAACCAGGTAATACGAATTATTTAAAAAGCCCCTTTTTAATTTTTTTTTCAGTAATTAAATTTACCAACTTAAAAAAATTGTGTGGAATTTGAAACTGAATTGAAAAACGCTCCGCAACCGAATTAACGAGGTGCGTTCGAGTTAACAGTCTCGAAATTCTTCGTCCGAGTTACTGGATGTCCGCTTTAAAGTGCGTTTTTATTAAAGTGGCTGTGCTGTATATATTTTATGTCAAGCAGCCTTTAGAGCCGTTTGGTTAGTTCTTTCTGTCTGGTTCACGAGTTAGGCATTTTAAACATACCCCGTATCTATAATCGTCGTTCTAGTTCGTAAAATTAAAATGCTGTTACTGCTAGTAAAAATACGCATGATTTGGAATAAACTGAATTTTTTTTTACACTGATTTAATCAATAACTCCTTAATTTTTGCACGATATTAAGGCACTAGGTCCCCATTTTTTCCATCATATTGGATATTTACCCTTAATTTTTGACTAAAATTTGAAGTCAATCGAGTTTGTAGTATTAACTCCTCCGCGAACTAACAGACATATCGAATTGGAAAAACATATTTTTGGCATCTAGTAGCGCTAAAGCGTAAAGATATGTAAAACCGGCAATCCTATCTCGATTACAAACATTTTATTTGACCATCATTTTGTTCCGCCATCTTGAATTCGTACTACAATTTTACCAGTTCATCTCTATACCATAGTTAATGCTTGCACAAAATTTGAAATTATTCTGTCTTTAATTCGTACCAAAATTATACTAGTTAATTACTACCTAATACTTGACTTTTGTGCAAAGTTTGAGATAAATTGGATAAGTAGTTTTTGACTAGGCCGCATTTTTATTTGGCCGCCATTTTGTTCCGCCATCTTGAATTAGTACTGCAGTTTGACTAGTTCATCTCTATACACAATTAGTTATAGCACACAATTTGCAATCATTCCATTAAGTAGTTTTTTTCGAGCTGAATTTTTAAATATTTTATTAAGCCTCCATTTTATTCCGCCATCTTGGATTCGTACCAAAATTTTATCAGGTGATTCCTACATAACAGTTGATTTTTGTGCCTAATTTGAGATTTATTAGAGAAGTGGTTTTCAGTAATATTTTTTTTAACATTTCACTAGCATTTTTACCATATTGGATTTTTATCAATTTGTCATCCCCATATAACGCCTTAATTTTTGACCAAAATTTGAAGTTAATTGGGTAAGTAGTTTTTTAGCTATTTCACTAACAAACAGACCGACAGACAGACAGATAGCCAGACAAACCGACGGAATTGAGAGAACATGTTTTTCGGCATCTAGGAACCCCGAAACGTAACGATATGAAAAAATTACGGAGGGTGATTTTCCACGATTACAATACTTCCCTTTTACGAGAGAAATAAAAATATAAAAAATTTCAAACTTGCACACAACCAATTTCAAAATTTATTAACAAATTAAGATTTAATTAAACAAAAGTTTAGTTGTTTGCAAATACCCCGGAAACTATGAACATTTTAGAAATGTCGAAAAATGATTCTTTAAAAGGAAAAATTTGCAATAAAAAAGACCCTAGCTCCCGAAACTCTGTCCCTATTGTTAATAACTTTAATTTATCTTGAAAATAGAGCTCCGTGTGATTTTTTTTATTCTATTATATAATTAAAAAAATATGGTATTATCTAGACACTTGAAAGAACAATCTCCCGTTAAAAAAAAGTTTCACTAATGTTTTATAAAATCAGACTATTGTTAATTAACATTTTTTTACGGTTTTCATTTATATTTTAAGTAAGATAATTGTTAAATAAAAGAACTAGGCTATATGAGAGTATGACAAGTTTTTTGCTAGCTTCAGAAATAATTAATATCTGATATGTTACATACCAGTCAATTAATGCATATGTGTATATATATATATATATATATATATATATATATATATATATATATATATATATATATATATATATATATATATATATATATATATATATATATATATATATATATATATATATATATATATATATATATATATATATATACCGGGTGTTCCTAGACATCATGTACAAACGAAGAGGGGTGATTCTTTGGCCTATTTTAGGGTGAAAGTTTCATATAAACATGGGTCCGCAAATGTTTGGTTTTTAAGATACAGGGTGTCAAAGTTTTTTCTAAAAAACATTTTTTTAATAATATCTCAAAGATCCTTTTGCTGATTTTGTTCAAATTTGGCAGTGTCATTTAATGTGATAAGAAGCTAATTTAGCACTAACTAAATGGTATTTATGAATTCCAGTGACGTCCCGGAGGGCACGTTCACAAATAATATTGACAGAAAAAATGTACGCCACTGACTTTTTGACAAATGTTATATTTTTTTCAGATTAAACATCTAAAAGTACGACTTTTTTGCCTCTTGATAATTTTTTGTATCTTGTGTCGTTTTCGAGAAAAAAAATAAAAACTAGTTCATTGCATGCCCAAGAACAAAAAAAATTTTTTTTTCGAAAACCAAGCCTAATAACATAAAATATCAAGAAAAATAAAATGTAGTTTTGATTGTTCAATCTGAAAAAAATGGAAAAATTAAGAAAAAAAGTGGCGTTACGTATTTTATTAATATTACTCGTAATTGTACATCATTCTTTTTTCTCTTGTTTAGTAGTTTATTGTCTTCTTGTAGTTCCTTTTATATCTGACCGTTATCTAGAAAAATAAATAAACACGATTTTCTGTAATTAGCCAGACGAAATAAATTTCTATCAAAAAAGTAGTAACTATGGTAGTAGGCTATGGCGTTGTTTGGATAATCTTTTGTTTTTATTATTCGTGACATTTACCATTTTAAATCGTAAGTTATGTCAACATTATAGTTATTGTAAGGTGTAGAGTCTTTTAATATTCCCTACAAAAAAGTGTAAAGTGTTTTAAATATTCATTACAATGGTTTATACGAATTCTGAAATGGCAGAAATGCATTTTATCTATGGTCTTGCGAACGGAAATGCAAGAGAAGCCAGACGTCTATACATGGAGCGTTATCCAAATAGATTGATACCTGATCACCGAATATTTTCGAATATTCATAGGCGTCTCGTCGAAACTGGAAGTGTCAATAAGAAAAGCAATGAAACAGGTAGACCACGTACTGTTCGGACACCGCAGATCGAAGAGGCTGTTCTGAATGAAGTAGAAGAACATCCGGAGACTAGTACAAGAAAAATTTCAATAACATTGAATATTAGCCATCAAGTTGTGTGGCGTATCTTGCATGATTCTCTGCTATACCTTTACCACCTTCAAAGAGTGCAGGCGCTGCTTCCCCGGGATTTTCCTTTAAGAATTAATTTCTGCAGGTGGTTTCTCAATAGGCTAGCAGCCAACCCCAACTTTAATTCCATCATTCTTTTTACTGATGAAGCCAATTTTTCGAGAAATTCCATTATGAATTTCCATAACAACCATCTATGGGCAGACGAGAATTCTCATGGAATTGTCGAAACTCATTTTCAAGAACAGTTTTCTTTAAATGTATGGGGTGGTATAATCGGGGATCATTTAATTGGTCCTGTCTTCTTACCTGGTCGGCTAACTGGTGAATCATATAGACACTTTTTACAAGACGAACTGCCTCCATTACTAGAAGACTTGCCTCTTTTACTAAGAAATCAAATGTGGTATATGCATGATGGTGCTCCTGCACATTTTTCTATTTTGGCTCGGGAGTATTTGAATGACGTATATCCAAACAAATGGATAGGCCGAGGTGGACCTCAGCCATGGCCCCCTAGGTCCCCTGATCTCAATAGTCTAGATTTTTTCCTATGGGGGCATCTTAAATCTTTAGTTTATACAACACCGGTGAATACAGTCGATGACCTACGACATCGAATAATAGGTGGATTTGAAACCATACGAAATACTCCCGATGTATTTGAAAGAGTACGAGAGTCGATGCGAAGAAGATCGGAGGCCTGTATAAGGGCTGGAGGAAGTCACTTCCAACAATTTTTGTGATGTTGTTTTTTGTCATATAATAATTGTCATATAATGTCAAATCATTTTTGTCATTAAATATTGTTGTTAAAATCTAAACTGCATTTAATTGCTACAAAAACTGGGTCATTCCCGCTTCAATTTTCAAGTATAATGCGAAAAAAAAACATCAATGAAACAAAATTTAACCAAATTAAGCTTGAGCCTACTACAGGAAACAATAATAATTATTATCAGTGGCGTTCCCTGGATCCACGGACAGTCTCAATATTATTAATAAAAAATGTACGCCACTGACTTTTTTAAATTTTTCCATTTTTTTCAGATTGAACAATCAAAACTACATTTTGTTTTTCTTGATATTTTATGTTATTAGGCTTGGTTTTCGAAAAAAAAAATTTTTTTGTTCTTCTTGGGCATGCAATGAACTAGTTTTTATTTTTTTTCTCGAAAACGACACAAGATACAAAAAATTATCAAGAGGCAAAAAAGTCGTACTTTTAGATGTTTAATCTGAAAAAAATATAACATTTGTCAAAAAGTCAGTGGCGTACATTTTTTCTGTCAATATTATTTGTGAACGTGCCCTCCGGGACGTCACTGGAATTCATAAATACCATTTAGTTAGTGCTAAATTAGCTTCTTATCACATTAAATGACACTGCCAAATTTGAACAAAATCAGCAAAAGGATCTTTGAGATATTATTAAAAAAAAGTTTTTTAGAAAAAACTTTGACACCCTGTATCTTAAAAACCAAACATTTGCGGACCCATGTTTATATAAAACTTTCACCCTAAAATAGGCCAAAGAATCACCCCTCTTCGTTTGTACATGATGTTTAGGAACACCCTGTATATATATATATATATATATATATATATATATATATATATATATATACATATATATATCACAACGTCAGCAAAACTGTTCTTTTCAGAACGACAGTAGTGAACGGATGTACACCCGGAATGAAAACACATCATATATATATATACATATATATATATATATATATATATATATATATATATATATATATATATTATATATATATATATATATATATATATATATATATATATATATATATATATATATATATATATATATATATATACGTATATATATATTTGTGTGCATATATTTTTTTCTCTTTCCTAGCATGTATGTTACTTTATAATCCATTATTATCCAAATTGAAATATAAATGAAAGTTCTAAAAAAAATTGTTAATTGTAAAAGGCTCATTTTATGAAAGATTTCAATGAATTAATTGAACATTTCTTCCTGTTTAAGAAACTTTTTTTAAAATTTCTTAAATGTTAATAGTTTCCGAGTTATTTCCTAAAAATAAACTCTTTAGTTTAATATTAAGTTTAATCCGTTAATAACTATAGAAATAGTTTCTAGACCTCACTCTGAATCTAAAGAGCCCTCCCTCACTAGTTTACTGGCAGTAGCAAAAATTTTGAGTTTGCCAACTAGACTAGGTATATTGTGGATAGTAGATACTTTATCAAATCTGAAGGGTCTCCATTTCAGGTTGTGCAATTCTATATTTTAGTGCATCCAAAAGTTCTTTTGCAAAAAGCTGATTGCTCTTATTAGCCCAGTCAGTTACTGTTGGGATTAGCACTCGGATTAGCATATCCATTACCTAATATAGAACTTTGTATAAAATGGTAACACGGTTAAAAATCGAACCCGTAGAACTTTTGATTATCTCGGCTTATCAAAATAATTTTGTTTTATAGCCATCCATCCAGGTATCCCTAATAATAGAGTTCTTTATACATATATTAAAACAACAATCAGGGTACATTATTTGCTAAAAAACTGTATACCATTTTGCTAAACTAAGCAGCATAATCAGAAGAATAAGTTGTTATTTATTCTTGTGGCATAATAGACTGATTTAGTAATTAAATCGTCAAAAGGCACACGACTTTTTGAAAACTTATCCTGTAATGTGATACTTACATAATTATATTGTTTAGGTGACCGTAACAAAACAAACACGTGTTAGGTTTGGGTTTTAAAGAATTGCCCCATTGTAATCGCTAGACAAATAATTTAAAATTGACACTTTCATACGTCAGTTCAAGGAACAAGTAGGCGCCTAGTAAAGATAAATTTGTAGTAATTTATAAAGAACATTTTTAATATAGGATATATAAGTAATGTTTACCCAAAAAAAATGGATCGAACAATAATAATAAAATGTTTTTTACTGGTGCAATATTCTGCGTGGACTCAGACGGTTATTAACTCACTAATAGAAAAGTTTAAAGCTCGGTTTATGTTGTGCTTGTAAGAACAAAAGTAGATAATAAAATCAGAAAATTTAACTTTTCCCTCAACTTCTCTTCAGAATTCCACTACTTATAGCAAACAGTCTATACATGCATATAATTATTTGGTAATACCTTTATATAAATTCTATTAAATGTAATTTACTTTTTTTAAGTTTTTGATCTATTTATTTGTATTATTATTATTTATTTTTCATATCATTATTTACGTAGTCTACAAAAAATAAATTATGTGTTTTATTATTTAGCTTCATAAAAATAAAACTTTTTTCCAAGAAATGGAATTTTACTAAGTATTTAAACATTTTATTAGGCCGCCATTTTATTTTGCCAATATAATAGTAGCACTAAAACTATACCACTCAATCCCCGTTTAATACTTAAAATTTTATTGACGCCGCCATTTTGTTCCGCAATATTTTGAACAAAATTTGAAATTAATCGGATAGGTAGTTTTTAAGCTATGCCTTGTAAAGGCACAGAACGACACAGACCGACAGACGAATCTGTCTGAACGTGTCTGTCCAGGGACACGAAAACTCAAGGATCTCCAAAATCTCGTAGGGTCATTTTTTTTACTATTACAATACTTCGCTCTTAGGAAGGAACTAAAAGAGAGAAAAATTTCCTAAAACCAAGTTATTAAATGCCATTAAAAGTAATAAATAACAAAAAACAGTGGCGAAATTTTATAATTTTGACCCCCCCGCAGTTTCTCGAACAAAGATCCCCACGTACAAGACCGAAAGTGATGATTAAAAAAAAGGTCATCCATAACTTTCCTTAGCACCATTACACATTATCACCGGGCCTTCTAGCAACAGTGAACCCCCCACACTGCTCCCTTTTGCTATATGGTAGTTTCACCACTGACAAAAAATGATAAAACTAATAGAACACTCTCATCTGCCCAGATTTAGATGAACGTCAATTAATCTTGAATTTGACTCAATAAATACCATTGTGAACATAGTGCAAAATAATTCAGAGGCAAAGCTATTGAAACTAATACTTCTACTAAATGAAGCGAATCCAGTATATGATTATTTGTTTGTAACACACCTACAGGAAAAACCAAAGTTCCTCTTACTTTTCAACAAGTTATTAAAAACTTGAAACATATATAGAAAAATCATAAAGATTACAACTATTTGCTATTTTATCTGTGTCTCACTACGACCTACGACTGATAGAGATCTTAAAGTGTCATTCGTCACATTAATAAATCTACAGGGTGTCTCATTTTTGTGTGTTTTACAGGGCTTCTGACTAGAGATACAAAGATGGGTATTTCACAATACTGGACTATTTTTTCATGAGACTAAAGATGCCACACACAGTTTTTTCCTTGCCCTATCAGTTTTTGAGATCCAGGGCGAAATTGAAAATATTGCATTTTTAGAGCCCCTTCGTACTTCCCTCGCCGTTTAACTTATCAAAAGGAAAGAAAGGTTTCTTAGGCTGTTTCTTTACGCAAAAGTCAGTGATACACTCAATTTTTTTTCAGCTTTTTTAGTTTTTGAGATATTGACCAAACTTGCACTTTTTTAAATGCAACATCCTGTATATTATCTGTTTGTATTAATTGTTTCGTAATGAGCTTTCTGAACATATAATATAGTCTATACTTATTTTTATAAATAGAAGTAAAAATGCATTTTTTTACTTTTTAACATATTGGCGGCCCTGGTTTAAAGAATTTATTATTTTATTTAAGCAAGGCAACTTCTTTTAATTATTTAATTCAAGGCCACTCTGTCTCTCACCGATAATTTTTAAATAATTAAATTAATAAATACATTTTTAAATAAAATAAATTAATTTTTTACTCCGCCCCTGTCGTTTTCCACCCCACCTAGGAACAGACCGTATATATATATATATATATATATATATATATATATATATATATATATATATATATATATATATATATAACAAGATTTTGAATCCTGACGAAGATAAATATAATAAATTCTCGTCGAGCGAGAGTTTATAACAATAATAAAAAAACGAGTGATATCGTGAAAAAAACTTATTTTTATATACGTAATTTGCATCTTGCCTCGGAGAATGTAAACTTTTTCATATTATTTTATTCATAGTTCTTAAATTTAAGCAATCCAAGAAAAGATAAAAATGTTTATTTTTTTACTTTCCTCGTAAAATGGAAGTATTTTCATATCTTTACGTTTCAAGGCCCATGTATGTTGAAAAACATGTTTGCCCGATTTCGCCGGGTCTGTTAGTCTGTGTGTCTGTCTGTTTGTCGAACTCTTCAGGATATAGCTAAAAACTACTTACCCGAGTGACTTCAAATGTTGGTAAAAAATTAATATCTGTCAAGCCAGCTCCTTGTAGGACGAGGAGCCACCAGCGGACTAAACAAATCTTTGACATAATAAGTGCAAAAATATTTCCCTTATGTTAAATCTAATTGCAATAAAACTTTACAAACCTAGGAAGAGACCAAATATTAAGGGTATATTACTCCATCTGTCAGCAGAATTTCGTTTAATTTCATTTTTAAAAATAAATTAATTCTTTAATCCCCCCCTGTTGTTTACCACCTCACCTAGGCAAAGACCATGTGTTAAGTGTATACTATTAATATATCTGTCTGCAAAATTTCGTTGAATTTGAGGTAATGATAAAAGAAATATTGCATTTTTTTAAATAAATTAATTTTTTACTCCGCCACTGTCGTTTGCCGCCCTACCGATGAAAATACTGTATAAGTGTATATTACTCCATCTGTCTGCAAAATTAAATTTGAGGTAATTAAAAAAGAAATATTGCATTTTTTTCCGGCCCTGTCATTTGCCACCCCACCTAGGAAAATACCATAGACAATATATTAAGGGTATATTACTCCGTAAGCCTGCAGAATTTCGTTTAATTACAAGTTAAGTTAAGAAATACATTGCATTTTTAAAAATAAATTAATTTTTTACTCCGCCCCTGTCGTTTGCCACCCCACCTAGGAAAAGATGATAAATACATGATTAAGTGAATATTACTCCATCTGTCTGCAAAATTTCGTTAAATTTGAGATAATAATAAAAAGGTATTGCATTTTTAAAAATAAATGATTTTTTACTACGTCATTGATGTTTGCCACCCCCTTTCGAACGAGTTTGCAAAGTTTTGTTGCAATTAGATTTAACATAAAGAAGATATTTTTGCTTGGAACCATCCTGGAACTGTTTCTTGTATATTTATATTATGTCAAAGGTTTATCTGGTCAGCAGTATAATTTTGTTGCCGGCCCTTGTTGCTTGCTACAAAGAGCTGACTTAGATATAAAAAATTAAGGATAATTGTTATTGTTAATATGGTATCGAAATGTAAAAAAATATTACTAAACAACTATTTACCCCTTTTGATACGAATCCAATATGATGAAGCAAAATTACGGCTTAATAAAATATCTAAAAAATATGCCTAAATAAAGTACTTAATAAACTAATTTCCAATTTTGTGCAAGAATTAATTTTGGTATAGGGATGAGCGGTAAAATTCAACGAATTCAAGATGGCGCAACAAAATGGTGGCCAAATAAGTTGTTTGTAATCGTAAAAAAAACACCCCAGATTTCACATATCTTCACGTTTTAGCGTCCCTAGATACCAAAGAATGGGTTTTCTCAATTCCGTTGGTCTGTCTGGCTGTCAGTTCGTAGCTAAAAAACTGCTTGACCGATGTCTTTAAATTTTGGTCAAAAATTAAGAGTTATATGGGGATGAAGTGGTAAAGATCCAATATGGAGAAACAAAATGGCGGCCAAACAAAATGTTAAAAAAACCAACGTAAAAAATCTTCTTATTCGATTGACCAATGTGATTAGGGCTATAGGGATACATAACGGAACAAAATAGGGCTCTTAAAAAATCGGATTAAAAACTACTTAGGTATTCTATCTATTTTAAAGTATGCCCAAAAATCAAGTGTTGCTCAATACAATTGTTTGAAAAGGCAGAATATACGTGTTACTAAATAACTATATAAATAATTCACACTTCATTATTCCTAACAAAAGGAAAAATTCATAACTAAATTCGGGGTAAAGAGAAATTTAATATATTTACTGTAGGTTTGCCTACACATATTTTAATTAATTTCGTCAATATATATATACGAAAACAGATTTAATACAAATTGATTTAAAGAGTATTTAATTACTTTTATATAATATTATCAGGCACTAACTATGGACCTTCTTTGAATTATTTCAGATTTTTGCAATAAAAACATCAAATTTAGAAGCAAGTACGTAATTAAATCTTCCTTCAAAATTCGAATTGTAAATGTCCATTTACCATGTCCAACCTTTAAGGAAAGTTAACTTACTTGAAGCCCTTGCGTTCACTAGTCGCGTTTCTATAACACTGCCAAACTAACTGCTAAAAATTAATCAAAAAATTATGCTCAAATTTAAAAACATAAAACATTCTCAAGATGCGCTAGTTAAAATGCATTTACTATTCATGTAAACTTACTTGGGCTTTCTATTTTTTCGTAGCCTTGTTCCCTGTTCTGATTGTCGTGGAATACATTACAGGTGTACATTGAATTCAACTGTTGGATGTGTGTCATATAGGGAGACGGAGTATGCTGGTTGTCGTTCCATGCTTTTCCGTAAGAATTTGCAGTGTCATCACTATTATAATAAGAGTTTGTAACGGGATCACTAGAATTGTAATACGGACTGTCCCAAACCGGTTGCTGGTTTGACACGAAGCATTCTTTTTTAAGATAAAATTCACTATCGCTCTGAATGTTCATGTTTAAAATATCTTTAACGGAAAAAGGCGTCACTAAACTGCCACTTGTTGTATCACAATTTTGGAAGCTTTCGTCGTAAGTCTGGAACATTGTTTACAAAATCTAAAAGTATCACAAACACGGTTACAATTAGCAGCTTCCTCTAATTGACTCGGATCCACTCAACTCCAAGCTTTAGCTAATTATGCGTACATTTTCAGGCACCTCACAAATAGTCAATCACCTAACGCGTTTAAACCAATCCCCTTAAATTAAAATTTTAGGATATAACCTTTATGTTAGAGATACTTAAGAGCTGTTTCGCTTTAAGCCAAGTAAAAGATCGGCATAGCCGTAACTTCTAATAGCTTTGGACTCACTTCTTATTAAAGCCCCGTGACGTCAGTTTGTGAGCACGCCCACATCCAATAGAATTTGAGAGTAAACTAATATTTGACTGCAGTGATTGATTGAACCTCGTGGCTAATGTTATATGCAAAGAGAGCTTAAAGCTGAATTGAATGAGACTATACAGGATAGCAAGAAAATATTTGTTTTTGAGGGAGATTAATAACTTTTAATGGAGGGTAATGAGTTTGTACTTTAAGGTTGCATCTCTGATTACCAAGAGGGTAATTATAAGCCGTGTACTCTAAATTTTAGTTTAGGTTTTGTCGTACATTTAGGGTCAGTAGTTTTGACTTTTGTTAGATGATTTAACAGTCGATTAAAATAATAAGTAAGCGTTTTGAATTTGTCACTGTCAAAGTAAAATGTTTGCTTTTTGGTTCATTCATAATAGCGAAACAATTTAATCGGCTTTTACATCAAGCACAAACATAGCACAAAGAATAACAAAGATGAGTTAGCAATGGCATTCGATTCTTACTAAAGTGGAATTGTCCAATAAACCGGCGACAAAGTGGAAAGTCAGGAATGGAACTTCAATAATAATTCTCGAATTTAGTGGTCTTCATTTAAAAAGCATAATACTATTAGAAAAATGTAAATAATAAAATAAATATTGTAAAATAAATATTGAAAACAAAAAAATATATAAAAGTATTTTGTACTGGGGTGTTCATGGAAAAAATTCAAATTAGCTATGTGACGACTTAGTTTAATACGCTCTCCTAGTGAAGAAAGTGTTAAAATATTACTAAAAAATTAAACAATTTAATTTCTTTTATTTCATCATCATGAAATATCTCTTACGAAAAACGATAAAATTTAGCAGATTTTATTTGGCAAATAGTTTTTATTTATATAAAGTGCTGGAGCTTTGAAACACATAATTGAAATTTTTGGGCTATTTTTAAACTTATATATCTCGAAAAATTTAAAAGATATTTAAGTGCGGTTTTCACCAAATGAGAGACCATTTTAAGGTTTATAGTTTATAAATACAAGGTGGTAAATGATGCAGTGCATTTTTTTCAAATTTTATGTCGATTTTTTTGAGATTTTTATTGATTGCGGGATATCAGTAGGTCAAAAGTAAAAACTGATTTTAAGCGTTTTCGTAGTATTAAAAAAATTAAAATTTTAACATGAGTCAACTTTTTTGGATATCAGCAAGCTGAATCTGAATAACATTTTAAAATAATAAAAATAAATAAAAAACCCATTTCGACGTTTTAATTGAGAACTCCTGAGAAACTTCCTTTGTATTTTAGAAAAAATCGCAGTTTATTCTGGAGCGATTCTAAATTAAGGAAATGTGGTGAGGGGTCAAATTTAGAAAAATTATCTTCAACAGGAGTCAAACCACATTTTTGTTACATCATGTATAATTTTATTTGAAGCAGTTACACAATACATTCCTTCTTCCTCTTGTAATGACCAATTTTGACAACCATTTTGAATAGTGCTATTAAATATTTCGAGATATTTAAATTTAAAAATAGGTCAAAAACTTCCATTATGCGTTTCAAAGTTTCAAAACTGTAGTTAGATTCACCCGCTTATCTTTTTATGAAAATAAATGATTTGTTACGATCAAACTTTATATTTTCAACGATTTTTAATAATTTGGATCTTAATAATTTTAAAATATTCTTAAATTTATACCTTTACTTATATTTTAAGGCTAGTAGGGGAAGTGAAAATAAAGTTGCTCTGTCTGTTTGTCGGTCTGGTAGCTGCGGCATAGCTAAAAAACTACTTAACCGATTGACGTCAAATTTTGGTTAAAAATTAAGGGTCATTTGAGGATGAAATGGTAATATTCTGGTAAAAATTCAGTATGGCGGGGGAAAATGACGGCCTAACGAAATGTTAAAAAAAAGATTACTAAAAAACTACCTACCCAATTCATCTCAAATTTTAGACAAAAATCAAGTGTTAAGTAGAAATGAACTGGCAAAATTTTGGTATGAATCTAAAATGACAAAACAAAATGGCGGCTTGAAAAAATATTTTAAAAAATCAATCTCAAAAACTACATATCAGATTGATTTCAAATTGTGTGCGAGAATCGGGGCAAGAATTAAAGGTGATATAGAGACAAAATGGCGGAACAAAATAGCGCCCAACTTTCTAGGATTTTGTGGATATTCGCATTTTAATGTCGATATGTCTGTAGGACTGTCTGTCAGTCTCTCTGTCTTATCTTCTACTTACCTCATATTGACTTAACATTTTGATCGAAAATTAGGGGTTATATGGGGATAAACAGGTAGCATTCTGGTAAAAATTCAACTTAGCGGAAGAAAATGGCTGTCTAGTGAAATGTTACTAAAAAGAACGATTATCCATTTACTGGCAACATTTTGGTACGATCCCTAAATGGCAAAACAAGATGGAGGCCTAATAAGATATTTTAAAAAGCAATCTGAAAAAACTCCTTATTAGATTGATTTTAAATATTGTGCAAGAATTAGATGATATAGAGACATACTGGCAAAATTGTGGTACTTTAAATTCACTTTAAATTTTGCACAAAAAATAGATGTTATACAGATATACTCGCAAAATTTTGACACGAATTCAACATGATGGAATAAAATAGCGGTATAATTAAATTTTTTAAAAATCGGAGTAAAATGATACTTATTCAACTTATTTTAAACTATGCCCAAAAACCCTCGTAAAGGAAAGCATTGTAATCGTGAAAGCACCCTCCAAGATTTTTTCAGATCTTTACGTTTCAGGGTCTCTGGATGCCGTAGAACATGTTTTCTCAATTCCGTCGGTCTGTCGCGCGCGTCATAGCTAAAAAACTACTAATCCGACTGACTTCAAGTATTATGAGAAAATCAAGTGAAAAAATTTTGGTACGAATAAAAATGGCGGCTAATAAAATATTTAAAAATTCAGACTAAAAAAAAATACTTAATGGGTTGATTTAAAATTTTGTGCAGTAATTAATTTTGTTATAGAGATGAACTGGTAAAATTGTAGTTTAAGATGACGGAACAAAACGGCAATCAATTAAATTGTTTTTAATCGTGAAAAATCACCATATTTGTATATATACTCGCGTTTTAACGTTCCTAGATGCCAAAAAATTTACGTTTTATCAATTCCGTCGATCTGTTTGTGTGTTTGTCAGTCTGTCAGTTCGCAACATAGCTTAAAAACTACTTACCAGGGGTCATGTGGGGATGATCTGGTAATATTTTGTTAAAATTCTAGTGTGGCGGAACAAGATGACGGCCGGCCTAGTGAAACGTTAAAAATGTATTACTAAAAAACTAATTATCCAATTTACATTAAATTTTGCACAAAAATGAAGTGCTACATAGAAATGATCTGGTAACATTTTAGTATGAATCCAAGATGCAAAACAAAATGGTGGTCTAATAAAATATTTATACATTCAGTTCAGCTTGAAAAACTACTTATTAGATCAATTTTAAATTTGTGGTTCCAATTCAAGATGGCGAAACAAAATGGCGGCAAAACAAAAGTAAAAAAAACTTCTTAAATGTGACATAGGGACTGGTTTCAATTAAACATGACGGAACAAAATGGCGTGGTGTGTCAATGCAAAAACTACTTATTCAATTTATTTTAATGTATTCCTAAAAATCAAGTAGAAATTTGTAAAATATTGGTAGGAATCCAATATGCTGGAATAAAACGCTGACCAATATAAATGTTCGAAAAGACAGTATATGTATTACCATTGGCCCTATAAAGCCAATTAATTATTCTTAACAAAAATAAAAGTTCGTAACGAGGGAAGTTCCGGGTAAAGAAAATTTACCGATTTTTTTTTTAGTTGCAGTCTAGATACATGGCTTAAATGTATTCTAAGCCACTCTGTCACAATTTAAAAATGTAATAACATTTCAATTTAATAGCCTTTTCAGGATTATAGTATAATAAAATTTTAGAAAAAACTCAAGGCTTATCTCGTTTCTCAGGCCTGATTTATTGATGCGAATTACGCCGGATGAATATTATTGTTTTTCCGCTTTTTAAATTTACTGTATTGGTTTAAAGAAAACGAAGGGAAATATAAAGGTTAATTGGAAAAGGGAAAAATACCATATAAAGCAGTGATAAAAGATGTATACATTATGTTGATCAGATTCTAATTCATTTTTTCGAGGGCAGTATTGTCATCGTGAAAAAATCATTCTCCGAGATTTTTTCAGACCTTTACGTCTCAGAGTCCCTAGATGACGTAAATGTTTTCCCGTCGGTCTATCTGTTCACGGCATAGCTAAAAACCTACATACCCGATTGACTTCAAATTTTGGTTAAACATTGAGGGGCATATGGGAATGACCTGGTAAAAATTCAATAGCATAACAAAATGGCGGTCTAGTGATATATTTATATTTTACTATAAACTACTTGCACGACAATCAAGTATTAGTAGGAATCAACTGGTAAATTTTTAGTGCGAATCCAATATGGCGGAACAAAATGGCGGCTTAATAAAACATTAAACAATTCAACTTAAAAAGCTACTTAATGGACTGATTTCAAATTGTGTATCAACATAATGTTGTGGTATAGAAATGAACTAGTAAAATTGAGGTACTAATTCAAGACAGCGGAACAAATTGGCGGCCAAATAAAATGTGGTGAAAAAATCGCCCTCTCAGGTTTTACATATCTTCACGTTACACCGTCCTTAGATGCCAAAAATATGGTTTATCAATTGCGTCCTTCCGTCTGTCTGCCTGTCTGTCGTTTCGCGGCAAAGCTTAAAAACTACTTATCAGATTGGCTTCAAATTTTGGCAATATTTTGGTAAAAATCTAATATGCCGGAACGAGATGGCAGTCTAGTGAAACGTAACAAAAATTATTACTTAAAAAACGAATTACCCAATATACCTCAAATTTCGCACAAAAATCAAGTATTACATAGGAATGAACTGGTAACATTTTGGTAAAAATATAAAATAGTAAAATAAAATAGCGGCCTAATAAAATATTTAAAAAACTGCCTGAAACAATTACTTTTTGCGATATAGAGAAGAACTGGTAAAGTTGTGGTACGAATTCAAGATAGCGGAACAAAATGGCGACAAAATAATTTTTTTAGGAAACAACGTAAAAAATCCTATTTAGTCGACTTTACATTTTGCAGAAATATTAAATGTGATATAGGGATAAACTGGTACGAATTCAGCATTGCGTAACAAAATGGCGGTTTATGTCAGTGGAAAAACTACTTATTGAATTAATTTTAAATTATGAGAAAAACTCAAATGTGGCCTAGGTAGAAGCTGAATGATGGAACAAAATAACGCCCAATAAAAATGTTTGAAAAGACAGTATATGTGTGTTACTAGATGACTATGGACTGAATTAAATTGGGTCACACTTCACTATTCCTAATAGAAGGAAATATTTATTATCGATTTTTTCTTTCTTTAATTAATTGGTTGTTTTTAGTTACTGTTATTGTTAATATTGTTTAAATTTTTTAGGTATTTGTTTTTTTTATATAATATCTTTTTATGAATAATGTAATATTTAAGAAAAATCCTGATATGTGTGTTTTTGTTTTTGTCAAGGATTCAAAACACCCTGTAGAGAGAAATTCAGTAGTATAGGTATTCTTTTTTTTATTAATCTTTTTATGTTTATTTTATCCCTGTGTGTTTTTTATCTAATAAAAATTCCAAGACTTCATTTTATTTGAATTTAATTTTAAATTAACATATTTAGGTACAATAAATATGAACAAAGTAAACAACTTTCACTTAATAACGAGTATTTCCAATTCTTGTGGTGATCACAGCTTGACTTAGTCGTGGCATGCTTAAAATTAGCCTTTGGATCTCGTCTTGTTCAATCTGTCGCCAAATTTCGCTAAGCCTTTCTGCCAGCTGGTCTGCAAACCTAACCTAGGTTAGGTTTGCAGTGCTCTTACTCTTCTTTCGGTCGAATCCCATAAATGTTTAATGGGGTTAAGGCCATAAATGTTTAATGGGGTCAATCCATGGTGTCAACTCTTGACCTTACCTACGTGAGGGCATGCATAAGCATGAATTGTTCCCCTAAAAATATTGCAACTAGCACAACTTGTGGATTCAGAACATCTGTAATGTATCGCCGAGCTGTTAATCTTCCACCATTCAATACCACTAACTGCGTTCGGTCCTCAAAAGATATCCCACCCCAAACCATAACTGACTCACCACCATAACTCACAGTTGTGCTTATCTTTAACACAAGTAAAGAGACAAAACCAGTAGCAATATGTTGGCCCAGTTTCTAACTTTCCAATTTAGGTGAGGAATTCCAAAGTTGATTTTCAGCTAATCAATCTTCTTGTAATAGTTCTTTAACTAATAATTGGAAAATTGAAAGGATCTAAAAACTCGAGACGAATCAACGCACTGTTTGTAAATCTTCTTCTTAAAACTTCGAGACGAATATAATGGTCCTGTCTGGGGGTTGCTACTCGATGACGACCCTGCCCCTGTCTTCTAATATTCTTCCAAGTTTCGTTACAACGTTGTAGCACACGAGAAATGTTTGCCTGATATATGGCAAACCTCTGGCCCAACTCAGTTTGATTAAAACCTTCTTGGGAAAGGGCAACCACTGCAGCACATTCAGCTTCCGATAGGCAGCGATTTCTTCTTGGGAATGGTTTCATTTTTACCAGAATATAAAACACTGGCAAGAAATTAAATTTAACATAAACTAACTTCTGGTTGATAACTTGTCACGTTTGACATATGGGCGTTTTTCTTGTATGCCAAGCACACTAGATGAATGATACTTTTTTAAATGTGTGAACAAGGGAAAAACATAGGGAGAAAAAACCTTATATTTCCACTAAAAATAAAGATAAATGGATGAATAAAAAAAGAGAATACCAATAAAGGATGGAACTACAACGTGAGCTTTGCGGGGAACTACTGAACATACGAGTTCTCTCTACAGGGTGTTTTGAATCCTTGGACAAAAATCACAAATACTTACAACACTCTGTATATTAGCGAAACACCGTCGCAAAAAAAAAATTAATATCTTAGTATGATTTCTGACATATTAGCTTACCACATAAAAGAAAGATTATCGAAATCGGTAGAGCGGTTATAAAAATATCGAACATCAAACTTTTCATAAATCATTTATTCGCTAATAATTTTGACGAGAAGTTTATTTACCTAAGGTTAAGTAGAAAAACGTCCTTATAAAAGACGACATTTCGCCTTTTCAGTGTTTCACTGATCTACTTTTTAACAATTATTTGTATGAAACTGAATAAAGACGTTTTGTTATTATTCGTATTATTATTGACATTCGATTGCTTGATATGTTTTAGAAATCACGCTATCTAGCAATAGCAATGTGGTTTAAATCTTATTTGATCTCCAAATGTTCCTCCAGCAAAATCTGTTCCATTGTGATTAGCTTTTAGACTCATAACCATACATAGGCCTTGTCCACGATAAATATATAAAGAATTCTAAATTAACAATAATGCCTCATTTACAGCAGGAGAGAGGCAACGCTCGCTGCTATAAAATGATGAGTGGCACCTCTCGCCGCTGGTCCTGCATCTCAATGTGATGTTAAGCGATACAACTATGGAGATATTTCTGGACTGTTTTATATCCGATGCTCTCCTTTACATCTTTGCCAAAATAATAAAATTAAATTTTGGTTTGATTAAATAAGTTCCAAATTTACCTTTTTACTATGACAGCGTTGCCATATCTTCTTTTAATTTAAAATTTCTGCTAGTAACTTTTGATTTTTAAATGGAACACCTTATATATGTTTGCATATTTTAATTCCCTGTTACATTCTACAGTACAGCAATATGTCATTTTTGTCATTCTTACAAGCAAAACTATTTCTTATTTAATTTTTATTTTACAATCTAAAGTGCTATAATTTACAGAAAACGAATTATGTAATTTCAAGTAAGATTTTGCCCCTTTTATTCACTAAGCGTTTTCTACCCATTGAAATATCACTTAAAGGATTAATTTATAAATCCTCTTTTTTTTTTAGTGGAAGGGCGAGGCCCATCGGGTTGGTTCTACACCTGTAGAATTTGTAGCAGTTTTTGATGTTCTATGGAATCAAATACTTTGCTATAGTAATAATTAAAAAGAAGTTTTTTGACCGCTACCTTTAACTGTAGGTGATCGCTTTTCAACAATATAAAAATTATTAATAACACTGGCCGACAATTTTTTTTTGTTGTAACACAAATCAAAATAGCATAATCTAATAGAATGGACCTATCCAAAAACAAAAATGACAAATGAAAGTTGTAGCTCCTAGGGTTTTCTTGTTAGAGTTGTAGAACCATATCGAATAAGAGAAAAGCAAATGAGAAAAATATTAATTTAAAACACTAATTAAACTTTTTATTTTCCGTTTATGAGGTGTCCTATCTTCCCTCTTCAAAAACCAGCAGTAGTCACCCATCATGGCTGGATCCCATCGTCCTTGGTACCGAATTTCTATTGTTTTGATATCTTGGTGAAACCTTTCACCCTGCTCGTCACTAACAGCTCTTACATTTTTAGGAAAAAATTACAGATGGGAATGGAGGAAGTGAATTTTTAATGACATTTTGGGACCAAGCGCTTTACGCATGTAATCTGAGAGTTCATTAGCGAATTGTTCATAATTTTCTTCCATATTGTTGCCTAAAAATCTTCTTACTACAATAACAAATGAATTTCATGCTCTGAGTTTCTGCCTAGCAAGCTTTTCCGGAAAATTGACATCGCCCAGCAATTTTCTGATTTGTGGCGCAATAAAAATGCCTTCTTTTAATTTGACATTATTTAACTGGGGAAAGACTTGTCTTAGGTATTTAAATCCATCACCATCTTTATTCAAAGCCTTCACAAAGTTTTTCATCACCCCAAGTTTAATGTGAAGAGGAGGCAAAAGGACATTTTTGGGATCAACAAGAGGTATAAATTTAACATTTTGAGATTCCGGTTAAAATTCGCTTCTTTCTGGCCAAATTTTTGTTACATAATGCTGATTTATTGCACGACTGTCCCATAAACAAAGAAAACAGCAATATTTTGTAAATGCCCCCTGAAGTCTTACTAAAATCGCTATAACTTTTAAGTCCTCACATATCTGCCATTTATACCTATTGTAGTTTATTTTATCCAAAATCGTGCGCATATTTTCATTGCAAGTGAATGGGCAACTGGTATAGAGGATTTTAAATTTCCGTTATGCAATAACACAACTTTTAAGCTATATTTAGATGAGTCTATGAATAAGCGCCACTCACGGGGAGAATGTTCAATATCAAGTTCTTGCATTAAACTGTCTATATCAGTACACGCGAACAACGAATTTTCCATACTGTAGAATTCAGAAAACATAGCATTTATTTTTCTGAAATTCGTAATTTTTATTTCTTTGGCCAATAGGTTCCATTCCTTAATACAAGAACCCAGAAGTTCTGACTGTTGCTTGGATAACCCCAAATCACGTACTAAATCATTTAATTCACTTTGAACAATCAAATGTAGCTCGCCGGAACTGGGATCGGTGCACTGTCCTTCTAAGCTGCCTGATGATGCGTTATCTCCATTATCTCCCAAATCAATAGCTTGCCAATTTAAAGGCGCAATCGGCACTGGTAAGTTTGCGTTATGAGGAACAGGTCATATGGCAGATTGCAAATTTGGATATTCTATATTGTGCTTTCCATTTTTGGAATAACTTTCAGTCTTTGTCAGGCAAAAATAACAATCGTCAGAATGATTGGTGGGTTCTCGCCATACCAACTGCAAAAGGCATACTTTATCTCTTTCCCTTCATCCACTGCACCAATGATACACTACAACTAACATAGCACACATGGGGAGCCCACCGCTTATCTTGATCCCCAATTAACACAACAAAATATTTAAAGTAGGCTTTTTTTACCTTTTCGGAAATTGGCCTGGCTTGTAATTTCACCAGAAATTCTCTACAAATATAACAAAATTTGTCAGGAGAAATTTTGCAACTTCGGCGCGTTTGACTCGACATTCTCGTCTTCACATACACTTGCTTATCGATACACAGAGAACCACTCAATTCGAAACTTAACAAAAGAGTGATATTTAACGTTTATTTAATGTCTAATGTTGTAAACAACCCAGTCTAGGTAATTTTTCCGTCGAAAAATTGACCCATTTTAGCCGCCCCACAATAAAATTGTTTACCTGCCAATATAAAAGGTTCTAGTTAGGCTAGTAAAAAATGGTACTTATTAGGGCTTTCGGAATATTTTTTTTATTATTGGGAGGGTATTTCCGTTGTGAAAATAAAGAGCTGGTCTGTGTTAGAGAAATCTTGTCGGCCAGTGTAATGCTTTTAACTTCTTCTCCATCTCCAGGATTAAATTCCATTTTTCGGGCGTTGAAAAAAAATTGTGGCCTTGTTAGAATCAACCACTTTTCCTTCCTTTCTTATCTATAGCAAAGTATTTTTAACGATAACAGTCGGTGCCAAAGTTCTTTCCCTATTTAAAATGAAATACCTATTGAATATTTGATAAACAATACACTTATTAACGCAAAAAAGAAACAATGTTTTTAAAGATATACGAAATAATAATTCTGTACTTTTTAGTACATACCGGTAGGATGGAAGAGGAAGTTTTATTCCCTCTTTAGCCTCTTGTTTCGTAAAGTTGGCAACCTATCTACAGAAATAATTTTTCAAACAAAAGACATGACATCAGCAAAAAAAATAAGTGGTAAACTAATGTTTTAATTGCAATAGCCATTATCTATAATAGAAATATTTCTTTTATATAAAAGCATTTATCAATCTACCTAGTTATAACAGATTTACTAGAAGAGAAAAGGATCTAGAATTCAAAATGTTTTTAATCATTCATACTTATTTATATAAAAATATTATGTACTAAAGATAATCCGCATTAAGTCAGAACATTGATTTGTAATCCCATTTTATATCAATGAAATTATTTTTAAATGATCTGCTCTTAAAGGAAACAATATATTATAGGGGTTATTTAGGAAAAAATATCAAAAGTCATAACGATGTTTCATTTATTTGTTTCGTTTGGATTAAAAGAATTGATAGTGAAAATAAAATAAAACATATCCCTATTATCTTTTGAGACAGCAAATTATTATAATTTTTTAAGTGTCTTAGATATATCACTTCAAATATAAGTAAAACCCTGAAGATAAATGGCATTAAATTAAAAATGTTATATCTCAGACAGATACTATCATACATCGTTGGAATTGTTTTTAAATAATCCATATTTGTTTTTAAATAAACCTAACAATATAGAGGTTGTTCGGTTTAAAATAAGAAATTTGATACCTGGCCAGGGTAAAATAATATAATTTTAATAACTTAACTAGAGAGTATTGTACTTAACCTTTTTTTATTTGTCCTAGTTCTGAGACAGTCAAGGTCCTAGCTAGACTCTGGTAAAGGTGGGAGGTTGAACTTAACTAACAACACAATATACCATACAGCATAATTTAAGAAAACACATTATATTACGTATTGCTAAAACAATGGAGTGGCTTAAACCCCCTCCATTGTTACGTAATGGGGAACCCTGCACTACAATCTGTATTTTGTGTTGTTAATTTATTGAATAACTGTTTTATGCTATTCTGAATGTGTATAAAAGATGTAAGTTCTTTAGGGTTTTAAGTGTTGTTTTGTCCAAAAAATAGAATCTGTTTGTCTGAGACTAAGTAAACTGAACTGAAACAAGCTATACCGTTTTTATTAAGTAACGTTATTTTTTTTAAATTTTATGGTCACTTTCTATTATCCTAACGGATTTTAGAGAATGACAAATCATTAACAAAGCTCCTTATTTAAATCATACAAGTTATCATAACTCTGAAACTATATCCAGTGACCCACCACTATTATTGAAATATAATTAATCCTTACCTTTATTAGGAATAGTGAAGTGTTACCCAATTTGATTTCGTAAATATGCATTTAGTAACAGATATACATATGCTGTCTTTTCAAACATTTTTATTGGGCGCCATTTTGTTATACAATATTGTACCAATATTTTACCATTTGCTATTTTCAATTGCCACACTTAATTTTTGGGCATAACCAAATATGCATTTAGTAACAGATATACATATGCTGTCTTTTCAAACATTTTTATTGGGCACCATTTTGTTATACAATATTGTACCAATATTTTGCCATTTGCTATTTTCAATTGCCACACTTAATTTTTGGGCATAATTTAAAATACATTGAATTAGTAGTTTTTACACTGATTCTTTTAAGACCACCATTTTGTTCCGTCGTGTTGAATTCATACCAGTTTATCCCTATATCACATTTAATTTTTGTGCAAAATTTAATAAAGGCAATTTAACAAGAATCTAGGGACGTTAAAACGAAAAACGCTAAAATGTATGACCTGGAAGGGTCATTTTTTTCGCAAACATTTTATTTGAACCCCATTTTGTTCCGCCATTCTAAATTCGTACCACAATGGTACCACTTCATCTCTAGAGCATACTATCAGAGTACATTGTACAGCCTCCGTCCGCTGGAGGAAATAGTGTATGTGTGCAACGCTTTTTTTTAACCTAAATAGAATATGTCTCAAATTTATCACCCATTCAAATCGAGCTTCACCCACCTGTGTGACTCAAATAAATCTTGTTTAACCCAACTATGTGTCATTTTTAAACTTAAAAAATATTCATGTAACCTATCCAGTTAATCCGTTTGAAAATCCTCATTGACGGAGTACTATTGACAACACAATAATTTAACCTAAGAAAAGGATCGACAAATTACACAGTCACCATTCGAGTTCATTAGATACAATAGAACGTCCATTACTATTATGTCATTATATTAGTATGGCAACATGGCAAATGGGTAAACTTAAAAATGAGTATTTAGTAGAAATTACAGTGAATAAAAAAGTGCCAATAGGTGCTAGCCTCAGTGAGAGTTTAAGAAAACAGATAGAAGGTGAGAAAAAGATGGAAGCACACGTAGGAGTTATAATCACAAAAACAACTTCATCTGAAAATGTGAGGTTAGTTGAGCTGAAATACAAAGTGGAACTTCTAGAAATGAAATTAAAAGGCTGAATATTGAATCAGGGTACTGACTGAGTTAGAACGTACTGTCAGTAATCAGGAAATGATAATTAGTGTAATTAAAGAAAACACAATCCAAAATATACCTGGAAAAATAAATGACAATGCAAAATCTAAATCCGCTACCTACGGTCTACTCCTAAAAATAGGGGTGGCCAAAATAGTTATGTACTACAATCTGGCAATAGAACGCCTAACTCTACAACCCCTAGAACAATAGCAGGGGGTTTAAATATGCAACTGGTATCTAAAGTCAACCAAAACAATGGCGAGCAGAGGTATAGCATCTAATATAAAAAACATGGTCCTTTAACTTGTATTGGTAATATAGGAGGCTCCTCTTTAAATGCCATTCCTAGAAAGGTAGCCCTCCATGTATACAGATTGGACCCAAAAACCGCAGAAAATGATCTGACTGGTTACCTGAATAGTTTTTTCTCTTTTAAAGTAACTATTAAAAAAGAAACCGTGGATGCATCGATTTGACCAGTTTGCAGTTTTTTTACACTTAAATGCCAGGAATGTCAACGAACACTCATATTTGACCCAAACCTTCTTTTCTCGAATGTACAAAGATTATGTGTAGATAAAGTTACTGACCTTGTGATAGGAATGATTATAAATATTTAAATTTTTTTATGTTTTGTAAAAACTTAGGAGAAACTCAATTCAGTGAACATTAATAGTATACAAATTGTTTTAATAAATTGTTATCGCTTCCCAAGTGGAGATTTGAAAGAGTTCATGTATGTATTGTATGATATTTTGGATATTTTGATAAAACCAAACTGTAGATTTGTTCTGACAGGAGATTTTAATTTAGATTCTTATGAAAGTAGAGATTTTGAGTGTTTGTATTATATATTAAAATATTTTAACTTAGACTAGTACCTGTTGCGTTTATTAATAACAACATTTCTGATCACAGAACTGTCCTTTTGGAGCTGGATTTTCCACAAATGAAAGATATTTCAAATTATAATTTCTATAAAATGTTTTCCTGAATCGTTTCGAAATGTCCATAAAAAATTAGGTCTGGTTTTAGCGTTTAAAAGTTTTTTCGATGGTTTTTTGTATTACTTCAATTTACACTTTCCTCTTAAAAAATGTTCTAGGAACAAATACAAAATTTGCAAGGAATGGATTAATCGAGAGGTCAAAGACTCGAGTTTTTATTTAAAAGAATTTTTTAGATTAAAAAATGTTTCTCTACAGCTCTCAGAGCGGCATAAATTTGCAAAAAAGGCACATAATAAATTAATACGAAAAACAAAAAGAGAATACTATCAGAACAAAATTACTGCGTCTCAGAATCCAGCTCGAACTACTTGAAATGTGATATCAAAACTAAAAAAAAACGTAGAAAATCAAATAGTAACATAACAAATCAAATATGAGAATAATTTACTGCAGGATGACTTCAGAACTGTGGCAACAATATTTTTAATATTTTTCGTGCAGGCGTCTGAGCGTATATTGGGGCAGATTCCAAAAATAGATGAGCCGTATCATTTACCTTTAAAAAACATTACAGAAACTGTGTTTCTACATCCTTTTACTGAACAAGAGTTGTTGGCTTTTGTGGACAATAAAATAATCAGCAAGTAGTGATGATGTTCCTTATTTTATTATTAAGAAGGTTTTGTTGAATAAAATAAAACCCCTTACATACTCGATAAATTTATCTTGAGGCTGAACGTTTTTGCCGATTGTCTTAGAATAGAAAAAATAATACCCTTATTTAAAAAAAGAGGATCCGGAATGTATAGAAAATTACCGACCAGTAAGAATTCTAAATAGGTTTTCAAAGGTCTTTAAATATTGCTTTTTAGGTTGTTTAAATAATTTTTTAAACGCGAATAATGTGCTCAGTAAAAACCAGAATGGTTTTAGAAATGGATTTTCCACTAATATAGCATTAACAATCGTTTTATGATGTTTAAATTTTATTGAGAATGGTGAGTCTCCTGCTGGGTTATTCTGTGATCTCAGCAGGGCATCTGACTGTGTCAATGACCAAATTCTACTGAAAAAGCTGTATGTACGGTGTTAAGGGAAAGCCATGGAATAGATTAAATATTTTTTGTCTGATAGGGAAGGTATACGTTCGGTTAACTCTGAGCACATCAAAATCGCCATGGGAGTGCCACAGTGTTCGGTCCTGAGTCCGATGTTTTTCCGTTTATATGTGAATGAGCTGTAATCTTTGAGACCTGATGCTCATTTTTCACCTTAGGTTGATGTTATTTCTATCATTGTATCTGGTTAGTCATCTCTCAAGTAAAATGAGATAATACAAGAAAAATGTATTAATCTAGTTTCAAATTTAAACAACTGGTTTTAGCAAAATCGTCTTTATTTCAATTCTTCAAAGATTCACATAATGAGTTTTCATAACAGGCAAAAAGCCTGTGATAAAGTTTATTTATGATTGGATCAATGACTTACCTTTAGAACTAGTAGATTATATTAAGTTTTTAAGAGTTCAATTCACTTTTAAACTGGAAAAGCACATTGTTCTTTGCTTCTTTCCAAGTTGAGATCTTTGATATATATTTTCCAGAATATGAAAACCATTCTAACGTAAAACTAGTTACTATATCTTTATTTTTAAAAACAAATATTTTTGCGTAGTGTATGTTTGTGGGAAAATTTTACCTCAATATTCAACGTATTTTTGGTGCAAAAAAAAATTGTACGATGTGTTTTTGGAATATCTAAAAAAACTTTCGACAATTTAAAAATTTTAACTGTCATCTCTCTGTATGTGTACGAAATGTGTGTTTATGTTTTTAATAATAGAAATAAGTTTACTGGTAATAGCGAGTACCATATTGTTAATAGACGTCAAGGTAATGATTTCCGTGTACCATTTTCTAGATTAAAAGTTAAGGGTGATTCGACCAAATGCAGTGGCTTGAATTTATGTAATAAACTGCCCTGTGCCTCAAAAAATATAGAGAACGTTAATATTTTTAAAAGAACATTAAGAGAGATTTTAATAGATAAATGTTTATATAAACTAAGTGACTGTAACTGATTCTATATGTAGTCACGATTAAGCTGACATTACTGCTGTAATGCGGTCAAAATGGAAAATAAAAGTATTTTATTTTATTTTATGCCATTAAATTGGTCTCTTCATGCTGGTTATAAATATTTTAGGTTTGATACCTGAACGACAACCGAGAAAACTGATCAAAACCTTTTTTGTGACACTGGTTTTTTAAGCAATTTGTTAGGTGGACATTTTGTTCCACCATACTGAATTTTTATTAAAATTTACCAATTAAACTCCATATCTCCTTTGATACTTAAGCATAATTTAAAATTATTTATTTAGATTTTAGTCATGCCGTGAACCAACGGATTGAAATTGACAGAGAGAGAAAGACAGACCGACGCACGGAAATGGAAAAGATGTTTTTTGGCATCTATGGACCTTGAAACATAAATTCGTGACAGGCTAATTTGTCCAGGATTTCAAATACTATCCCCCAGAAAAAAGAAAACAGCAAAAATTGTAAAAAATTAGATGCATAACAATATTTGTTTTCCATGCCGTGAAAAGTTTTCAGTAAAATAGAAAAAATACTCAAATTATGTATCTATTTTTCAAGATGTTTTTCGGCATATATGGACTCTTAAAGGGGTGATTTTTTTCACGATTACCATACTTCTCTCCTACGAGGAAAGTAATTAGAACTAATGCGCTGACATATCTTTTTAAATGAGATTATTAGTGGATTTAAAAAAATTATTTCAAATGCACTCTCGATAGCGATGTTTGGCTAAAAGTATTAAATCAGCTTTTTTTATGTTCTTCACTCTATAATATAATGCTTAAATTTCACACATCATTAGAAACACCCCCTAAAATCCTAAAACATTTATATTTTTGTACTATCACTTGCATAAATTAGCCAAAATAAACACATTATGCACATAAGTGGTTAAGAACCCATTGGAAGTGTCTTTAATTTCTCCGTTGACGCGTTCCTGAATGTAAGGCCGTGGGAATTTGTTTACAGACGTTGGACCTTTTGAGTTTTTAAAGTTAAGGTTATTAAGATAAAATATCATACGAAAATATGTTTTCTGGATAGAAACATGCCAGCTTTGTGTTATACATCCACTGAAAACTGATTGTTTACCGAAGAGCCTAACACTGAAATTATATACTTCAAAAATTTAAATTGAAATACATGATAATAAAATGCTGGTCAGCTGCACTTTGTCACTTCCAGTGTGGTTGTAAACACCTCACGCCAGTCAGTCTAGTGTCTTAGCAGCTTGGAAAAATAAACCCCTTTTTAAATGGTTATTTTGATTTTTTATCTAAAATATCGAAAAGTTCTGTATACTATAAAATAACAAGTTAGCTATGGGTGAACCTAATATAGTGTTTTGGCATATAAGATCTTAATGCAGTTTTATAGGTACTTTAACATTTTTTTTCTGATGTAAAAATATACAATGGTCCTTATTTAATTTAATATAGTTATTAATCATTGGTAAAAGTATAGTACTCATTTTTGTACATCCGTATAATATTCATTAACAACTTACTGATAGATAAAAAAAGAGCTGAGGTACTGAATACAAAAAGGTACTTACAGTAAAATAATCAGTACTTTCAATACTCTAAGTGTTGTACTTAAATACTTTTGAAGTAACGTTACTTGTGACAATGTATTAAGTAAATGTACTTGTACCAGTACTTAAAATTTTAAATTTTGATTAAGTATTACTTAAAATGTACGGAAAATCTTATTCTAATTAAAGTACTTTACAGAATTAATTAAGTATTTTTGGTACTTAAGTACTTTTAGTGCAGTATTTATAAATAACTAAGTATTTTTGGAAAGCAGGTACATCAATATTAAAAACACCTAAGTTGTTCAAAAATGATTTTAAGCACCTGATTTACTTTATGAATTTTATCAAAAATAATTCTAGTTAAAACTCATAAAAACCTATTTATGTTAATATCAGTAATCTAATAAATACATACTCAGTTTTCGTTGGCTTTTTATACATAATATGTACGCCGATTACTCCGGGATACTTCCACCAATTTAAGTGAAATTAAATGGAAAAGATATTCAGGATAGCACCAAAGCGGTCTGTGTATAAAGTGTAATTCATTATAAATGAAATTTCGCCGCATAGAGATTGATCTATTTTTTCTGACAGGTTATTTCGATTATTATAAATCTTAATGAATGTTAAAAATATAAAATATCTTTATTCTTAGCACAAAACATTTCTTGTATCAATGATTGAAGTGTATAGCGGGGGAAGGGGAACTAAGGGAAAACAGTTGTGTATTATAAAATTATCGTGACTCATACGGTTTTCTTGGTTTCAAAGCACGAAGTTCAGTTTTACCAATCTATTTAATTTTTAACAATACGTATTGCTGATTTTCTATAAATATGCATTTTATATAATATTAGTACAGTGCGTTTGGCAAATTTGGATACAAGGTGGACCCAGTAGCTACTTGTTTATTTTATTAAAGTGGTCCAAATAGTTAAATAAACCTTTAAATCGAAATTTTAGTAAATTTGCCTGAATTATTTACATAAAGTAGTTGGAGGTATCCGATAACGAAAAGTGGAATTATTATTAGTTCAACCTTAGGCTAAGTGTGAAATAAAGCGCTTTTTCAATATTATCCAAAAAGGATAAGATGGTCTAGATCCCTTTTTGTTACTATTAACATTAATATAATTAGGGTGGATCGAAGTTAAGGTATGATATGACAAACTTTAAAAAATCATAACAAGTTAAAAATTAATGATTGAATGATGAAAACTTTTCTTCTATAACAGGGCCGGATTAAGGGGGGGCTTTGGGGACTATAGCCCCAGGCCCCCACATCTGGGGGCCTCCCGATAGTTTATAAAGCCACCTCTGGGAAAGCTGCAATCTTTATTTACTGGTATTTTGTAAAGCCATTCATGGAAAGCACAACATTTTTGAAATAAAAATACTTTTTTTATGCACGTGGGGCTCATGATTAAAACTGATTATATGGCAAAGATGGCAACTCCGCGCTGACTGAGAAGATTTCACGGGTCGGGTCACAATATTCCGCAGCGCGTTTTTTTTTCTTTTTACAATTAATGGTAGAAAATGACCTCTCAGAAGTTTTTCCAAACATTTATATTAATTTAAGAATCTATTTATGTATTCCTATTAAAAATGGTGAGGGAGAGAGGTCATTTAGTACCTTAGCTTTTATTAAAAATAAATACCGTTCAACGATGGGCGATTCTAGATTGTCGGCATTATTTCTGTTATCAACTGAAAGAGATCTAATGAGGTCTTTCGATTTTTCTGATATAGTTCATAAATTTTCATTATCGAAATCATGAAAAAAATCATTTTAGTTTTATAGTTATGATTATTTTAATAAAGAAGTTTCTTTTTAACTCATATGTCTTCCCTTTAATTTCATTATTACTCTTTATAATTTATTGCTAACATATCATGGAAATAGGGTCAACTTTTAAAGATAGTCCCGGGCCCCCAAAATTTTTAATCCGGCTCTGTTCTATAACAAAATAAATCTAGTTTTCAGTATTTACAATAATGCATTAAATTTTTAAATAAACATTTTAAGTTAAGAAGAGAGTTTCTATTATATTGAAAAATAATAAATTTTTCAGCTTGTTTAAGTTTAGTCTTATCATCCTTTAACTTCTAAGCTCCCTAACTTTATTTATTTTTACAGTAGCAAAAAAGTATCTGGAGCCTTTATATGTAATGTTTTAAGCTCTATAATGTTTCTAGCTCTTACTACTAACTACTAACACTTTCAGTCTTCAATGGGACCCGAAACAGAAAGCTTCGAAAATGCCAAATGCGATTTTGGCAAAACGTCAGCAAAATTGTTCTTTGCAGAACGAGAATGATGAACGGATGTACACCCGGAATGAAAACATATCATATATATATATATATATATATATATATATATATATATATATATATATATATATATGTGTGTCTCGAAAATCAATATATATATATATATATATATATATATATATATTGATTTTCGAGACACAGATTAAATTTGAAAGTTAAAAAAAATCGTGGTGCTACCAAGAAAATAAAATACAGGCCATGTTGTAAATGTATTACCTACGAGGCGGTATTATTTATGCCGAAACTTCTAAAGTTTATAGGAAGAAAAATAGCATTGTTTTTATTGACAGCTCCTCATATTCGTCCTCCTCGGGTCAACGTGGACTTGATGTGTGCCTGTCAGCGAATTATTCAACCCGACTCATTCAGTTGGTCAATGACAGGTTTTAACTGGTTCCAAATTTCTAGGATGCATTTATTTTCTGGGGAATGGGCGCTAACTGATAAAATTTAACATGATATTTTCATAGGCGCGTAAATTTTTGTATTCTTAAATTCCAAAAGGGTAAAAAGGATTAAATCTCGCTAATTTATTTCGTCCCATGGTGCCAGTTGTTTATTCGGTATTGGTTAAGAAATGCCATTTGCAGGCTCCGGGCGTAGATTTGAAATATTGTCAAAAATTAACATTGGTTTAATGTTATTGTTTTTATTATCTATCTATGCTAATATATAAAATCCTTAATTGACTCACTGATTAAACATGCTCCTGCCCAAACCGCTTTACATAAGATGCTAAAATGGTTAGTTTTACTATCTTATCAGATCTTATTTTATTTATTTATTTTATTTTAAAACTTCGAAACTGTTATACAGGGTGTTTTAAAAAATCGGGTCGCTGATTAATTACGATCTTGTTCAAACGCGCTTGCCGTAAAAAACGGAATTTTAGTACACGCATCGACTGCACGGTGTAGAGGTGCGGAAAGAAGGGATTTTTCAAAACTTAAGTTACAAAGTGATGAAACCACCCCTTAAATAATACAATATATTTTATTTAAAAAACGGTTAGTTTTTGGAAAAACGCTTGAATAGGTGTTATTTATTAATTATTTTTATTTTTTACACATCTAAAGATATTTAAAAAATGAATACAGAGTGTTTAAAAAATCGGGTCACTCTTGACATAAAATGCTGAATTTTGATATAGAGGTTGATTGTACGGTGTAAAGGTTTGACAAGACGGGGTTTCTGGAAACTTAAATTTCAAGGGGGTGAAACCGCCCCTTGAATATTAAAATCTTTTTTATTTACAAAACGGTTAGATTTTGAAAAAAACGCTTGAATAAGGACATTTTTGTATACGGGTTAACTACAGAGTGTAGGGGATCTATAAGGTATGATTTTTTAAAAGACTTGTAAGGGGATGAAACCGCTCCTTAAGCGTTAAATTATTTTCTATTAAAAAAAAAACGCTTAGGATTTCGGGTATTTTTTATTTTCATTTTCATCTTATAAGATTTTTTAAAAAACTGTACAGGGTGGTTCAATATTGGGTCATTGATTAATCACAATCCCACTCAAACCTCTTGACGTAAAAGCTGAATTTTGGCACAGAGGTTGAATGTATGATGTAAAAATTTGATAAAAGGGGATTTTACGAACCTCAAATTTCAAGGGGTAAAACCGCCCGGCCCCTGCAATATTACACTTCTTATTATTTACAAAACGGTTAGTTTTTTGAAAAAAAAAGCTTTAACAAGTGTATTTTATTTTATTTTTTACATATTTTTATTTTTTTTAGTGTATACAGGGTATTACATAAAAACGGATCTTAAGAGGTACTTAAATAAGACAATTTAAGTACCTTTTTCTACCCCTTTCATTGTCGACATACGCGAACGAAGTAGCGGGTACCCGCTAGTAGTTAAATATGTAAAATAGTCAATGTACCCTCAATGTCCGTTAAACGTTCTTCAGTAAACTAGAGATATGCACATAATATTATTTATTTTAATACCACGAATTGTTTTTTTAAACATTATTTATTTTCCTTTTGCAATAAACAAAAATTGGTAAAGTGACTTCACCCCGAACTTTCCTCGTAAATAAATTGGTAATAAGTTTATAAACGTTATATTATTCTTAATATGTGTCACTTTTCTTGATAAAAATAAGTATGTATACTCATATATGACCCATATATTTACTTTTTGATACAGGATTATTCACGGTGAATGTCCTATTAGAAATATTTGGAGAACCAATAAACAGACTATCTTGAACATTTGGCTCTGGCCATAGGTAAACATAAACTCTATTTTTAAAATATTTTAAATTATGCGGTTCTGTCGCCTCTAACTGAAAACGATATCGACATCCGTTTTCTAAATGGAAGGCCCTGTATATTATTGCAATTTTATATTGGCCTGAAAATTCTAAATATTTTTTTTGATGTTTCTTATACCTAAATTCAAATTTCGAGAAAATGGAGGATGAAAATTGACATTTTTGACGTTTTAAAGCTATATAGCTCCTAAACGACTTAATTTGCAACAAAATGGATTTCAATTTCCGATATTGCTTTTTAGTTGGCTATTTCCTGATACCAATTTTAAATTTGACAGAAGCTGTCAAACTTTGACATTTCCTGTCGAAAATAAAATTGGTATCAGATGATAGGTACCTAAAAACTAAGATGTGAAAATGCAATCAGTTTTGCTGTAAGTTGAGGCGTTTTGGAGTTACAGAGCTTTAAACAGTAAAACATGTCAATTTTCAGGTGCCATTTTCTCAAAGTCAGGTGAATTTAGGTATAGGAAATACCATGCAAAAGTGTTTAAAATTTTCAAGACATTACAAAAATGCAATAATATACAGGGCATTTCATTAAAAATAGATATTGCCATCGGTTTGGGTCAAAAGAGAGTTTATGTTCAATTATGTGTAGAGGCAAGGTTTGAAAGTACTGTGTTTATTGATTCTCCAGATATTTCTAACTGGACTCACAACTTTATCGATGAGATCTAATATATATATATATATATATATATATATATATATATATATATATATATATATATATACGTACATACATGCATTAATTCACTTCACCACCCCCATTTAAATGAAACCACGGCTAGGATAATTCAGTATAACATTTTTTACAAATCCCATTAATTTCAAAAACGAATAATGAAAGGCTGCACGATATTTTGAAAATATGTTATCGGTTAATGGCTAAAAACGTATTATTTGTTAAATAAGTATATTTGGCGGGACGTATTTAAGTATTAATAAAAGTACCTACATATATTCACTAGGAATTACTTAATATTTCTAATATTACATTAAAATTCAAAACATATTTTTACTTTTTTCTGAGATCCTGAGATATTATTGATCATCATTTTACATTTGTATTTAGCAAACCAACTAGCTAAGTCGGCGCCACCACTGCGCGAAGTTGGCCGCCGATACAAAGAAATTCTGTTCCAAATGTTTTTTTAACGATTTCAATTGACATCGTATATACTTTAACACTCTAGTTTCTGATTTTCTGAGGAAATTTTTACGTTGTTAATATTTCTGTAATGTAAGTATCTCAAAAAAAGATTGCAGAGTATTTAATAAAAATACATAGTAAGTCGATCCAAGTGGGCCCTTAAACAAGTTCTATAAACATTTTATAATATGTATTAGTGGGACACTTTTCTCAAAGAAGGCTTTGAAAACAATTGAAAAAAATCAACAGATATTTATCATGTGCCAAACTTATTGTATATCAGTTTATTACAAATTGGGTCATTTTACAACTTCTACGTTTATAAAATGGAGTTCTCAAATAATGAAAAGGCAGATATGATATCTGTTTATGCGAGGCCATTTCGTAATGCTACTAACGCCCTTCAAACGTATCCAAATGTGTATCTGGCAAGAAAAATGCGAGAGCACGGATCTTTTAACAAGTCTCAAAAACGAATTTCCACTGTTACGTTGGAAAAGAGAGAGAACGTGTTAGGTATATGTTTGCTTTAATTAGAATGTATATTTTTAATAAATACTCTGCAAAATTTTTTTAGGATACGTACATTACAAAAATGATAACAGCGGTTAAGTTTCCCTAAGAGAAATAGAAAGAAAAATTGGTCTCTCAAAAGATTCGGCAAAAATAATACTGCATCGCAATAGATTTAGACACTATCGCTGTAGAAAAGTGCAGCATTTAACGCCAAGTTACTACGCAAAGACAAGGATATTTTGCCGTTGGCTTTTAAGGCGTCGAAGACAAGACCCCGACATTTGTAAAAAAAATATATGGTCGCATGAAAGTCGATTTTGCAATAATGGATGGTTCAACCGCAATTTACAACTCAAAGCAATGAACACCGTAAAACAGCTTTCCAGGAAAGGTTCGGCATCAATGCGTGGCTCAGGATATTAGAACGAAAAGTGCTGGGTCCGTTGTTTGTTCAAAAAAATTTGACAGGTTTAATTAACCGTGACTTTTTATCTACTTCGCTTCAAGATCGCTTAGATAAACTTCCATTACATTCCAAATTTTAAGTACTCCAACAAGACTGCGCCGGCACATCGAGAGCATGTGTACGATTTTTTGACATCTTCAAAATCCAAATATGGATTAGCAACTACGGGCCTGTAAATTGGCCAGCGCGATCACCTGATATCGAACTATGCCACAGAATTTAGGTCATCTGATAATAAGAATTTGGCAGTACATGCCTGTCAAATTCTTAGTAATTACTCCTAGGAAAGAATTCAAAAAGGTAAATTTAGGTTCTAAATTCACAAACATGTTTACGAAACAATGGTGGTCATTTCCAAAACTTATAATAGTTGCATTTACCGTGAATAGTTCTCTTTTTAATTTTTGTTAAATGCTTCAAAATGTATGTTAAAATAAAAATATTAAGCGTTCCTGTAATTTTTAAGTTTTATTAAATAATATTTTTATTATAAATAACGCCAAATATTTTAATTTATAAAAGGTATGATAAAAAGACAGGGCCGTGCAAAGGACATAAAATTTCTCGATGATGGATTTTCTAGATAGAAACGTAGGGAACAAAATTTGTGTAATATACGATTGTGTAGAAAACTAAATTTCCTCAGAAATGAGACACGAAGATTCCATGTTGTAGAGCGGAAAAAATTATAGACATTTCAAATTTAAACTGTGTCTCGAAAATCAATTGCCTGTATATATATATATATATATATATATATATATATATATATATATATATATATATATATATATATATATATATATATATATATATATATATATATATATATATATATATATATATATATATATATATATATATATATATATATATATATATATATATATATATATATATATATATATATATATATATATATATATATATATATATATATATATATATATACATATAATTAAATTTTAAATTAGGGCAAAGTTGCGCAATTTCATGCCAATCAAAATGCCGCCTTAAAAGTTTGAAAATTCCGAATACTTCCGAAGATATTTGAAAAAAAACCAAACATCTGCGATTCCGTTTTTATTTTTTTTCGACTCTATTTGAAGTGAAGACAAAATAAATTCGACATTCTCATTTCTGCTTTGCAAGATGGCGCTGCTAGATTTTCAATATGACGTTTCGTTTCTTATCAATCATCATTAACTTTGTTTTTTTAAATAGGCAAAAAATTTCATTTCATGCTTAATTAACTTAATTAAAATCCATCATCAATGCTAGTTGCTGATGATGGCGATGGAACGAAACGTCTGATTATTCTGATACTTCTTTAAGTAAAATCAGAAAAAAATAATTTGTTGAAAAGTCAGAATTTGAAATTTGATTTTATAATGAATTTATTTAAAAAAAAAACATTTTTTAGTGAAAGCTTTGAGAACATATTTTAATTAAAAACAAAAAAAATTAGGAACCATAAAAATTTTACAAATTTAAATAAAAAAAGATGAATTCAAATACATTACTAATTATTTAACAAATACATGAAAGGAGCAAAAGTATAAACATTACAAGTATTCAAATTGAAAACCGTTTTCTTTAATACATTTTTGTTTTAGTTGATGATGGTTGCGAAGGAACGAAACGTCGTATTGAAAATGCAGCAGCGCTATCTTGTAAAGATGATGAAACAATGAAAATGTGGAACTAATTTTGTCATATCACTTCGAATAGATGCGGAAAAAAATAAAAATCCAATCGGGGATATTTGGTTTTTTTCGAATATCTTCGGATGTACTCGGAATTTTAAATCTTTTAAGGCGGCATTTTGATTGGCATGACATTTTGTATCTCTTATAAATTCCCAGATCCCAATGATACGCCTCGAATTTGGCACCCAGTATATATATATATATATATATATATATATATATATATATATATATATAATGTTGATTTTTACTCCTTCACGGATGGAAAAATACAATGTGTTTTCATTCCGGGTGTACATCCGTTCACTACTGTCGTTCTGAAAAGAACAGTTTTGCTGACGTTTCGCCAAAATCACATTTGGCATTTTCGAAGCTTTCTTTCTCGCGTCCGAATAGAGACTCTATTCGACGACAGTAGTGAACGGATGTACACCCGGAATGAAAACACATTATATATATATATATATATATATATATATATATATATATATATATATATATAGAAAATAGGAAAATAATAACGAGGCAAGATCTATTATATAGTAGAAAAAGGATTTTTTTATTGGATGATGGCTAAAACTACGAAATTTGGCCAAATATAGATACGTATTTTTTGTTTTAATTCAAATTCATAAATAAATATTAAGTCGCCGAAACTTAGATATTATTAATTATCTATAATTTTGTACGCAACTTTTGTACAGGCATTAACCTTTTGCTCATATTATGGTATGATAGTACCTTCAGTTCCAACAGAAGAAGTAAATAACGAATTGTATAACGTATTTTTGGAGTCCGAATAGTCAAATTGTAAGTTGCACTTAATATATATTCAGAACTTCCTACAAATGCTAAGATCCCTTGAAGGTAATGATCAAAATTTAGCTTTGACCTAATTATTTTTTTAGTTTATGAGGCAAGTTTGGAAATACTTCCTTGCAGTGGCGTCGCCAGATTTTTTTTTTAGGGGAAGGGGGGGGGGGGTGGTAGGCATATATTTTTAAGAAATGCCTATATTTAGAAATTATAATGCATGCAGACTGGTTGCTTTGTTTATTTGTAATTTTTACGAAGGAATTTTTGTGGTAAAGACCGATTTACCTACTTTTTGCATAGCATTTGATAAATTCATAACATTCCGAGCACGGCAAATAAGAATTTGTGACAGTACATAGTACATCTGTTTCATATACTCTTTTATAATTATTCAGCTTGAAAGCAATATATATATATTTTTCATCTTCCCAACTTTCATTTCAGTCAAGATCTTTAAGTCTTGATCTAAGATACTCACACACAATCACTTACCATTATCAAATATAAATACTGCTTCGACATTCTAGTATTCCATTTCTAATATGGTTTTTATTTTATTTTTAGTTCTTGATATAGATTTTGTTAGTTTTTAATATCACTATTTTTATAATTCAAATATATATTAATATTAATTATGACATTTATTGCAATTTTAAATATTTTATTATCCGTCATTTTGTTCCGGCAAAATAGATTCAACCAGAATTTAATTAGTTTACGCCCTATTACACTTAAGTTTTCGCAAAGTTTGATGATAATTGAATAAGTAGTTTTTTAATACTGTTAATAATATATTTTGTTTCGCCATATTGGATTTTTGGCAAATAGTTTACAATTTCATCCTAATATCACCCCCAATTTTAAATTAAATCGAGTATGTATTTTATAAGGTTTGCCGCAGACAGAAGGACCGAGAGAATGGGAAAACATGTTTTTCAATATCTAGGAAACCTAATCGGATGTTGATAAAAAAATGACTAACAAATTTAAATAATTTAGAGATAAAGTAATTTTATAGTTTTGTTATTAGATTGAAAGTTTTAAACTTATCGACAATCATAAACAATGGCGATACACAAAGTTTTTAAAATGACTTTTATTTCAGTTGTATTATATATTGCATCATGATCGCATTTTTTCATGATAACGTTGTTGTTTTTGTTTTTATATAATTCTTCAATGTCTGGGTAAATAACTAATCATTAGTTCAAAAATAAATTCATAGGAGCTTGAACTAAAATAACAACAATTATTAGCCATAATAACTGTTTTTAGATTATTTTTGGATAGCATGAGTTTACCAAAACAATACCATGAGCAAAGGATGGACGTGGTTGTCTAATGATAATTTCAAATATACAATCCGGAGAGATAGCGCAGCTCTCAGCTATAGAACCAGAATTGTGGGTAGTTGGTGATTGTAGCGAGCCAGTAGCCGACATTTTTTGTGAATCAGATATATCAGTATAACTTTTTTTTAAACTGTTTCTTTTCAAGTTCTAAAAACCTTACATTTTAATACTAATTATTAAGTTAAGATTCAGTGATTTTATTCGTTATAATTTTATCGACGAAAAAATAAATGTGTTATAAATAAAATATTCTGATTATAATATTAAATAGGTTGCTACTAAGCAAAGCCATATACGAGTATCTCCACTTCAATCAGGCTGCAAGCCAGCAAGCCTAATATCGTTCTGCTGGATAAGCGGATAAGGCCCATTTTTGAATAGCTCTATCATGCTGTATCTAAAGTAATCATCCAAGAATAATTCAAATACTGCACTTATTTCTGATCGGCTGAGTATTAAAAAATATTTCTCATTTTATTTAGATCTATAGCTATAGATATAGTAGCATCTTACCAGAGCGAGCTCAAGGATAAAGTAGACGATTTCTGTAGGGATTAGAATGGATAATAGTTGCTGTGTTGGAAATACCTTCAGATATCTGAGTTGCGCGTTTTATTATAAAAATTACCTGTAAACTCATAAAAGAAATATTTAATCCTGCAAAAATTATAGAGGGAAGTTTTTTACTATTGTACGATGGTCTCGCCAAAAAAGCTCTTTTTTACAAGTTCATAAAGCTATCCATTAAAATAAAGAGTGTTTCTTCAAGATGAAAGAGAATAAATTTTGGAATAATAATTTTAATGTTGTATATAAAATTATTTTATCTTTCTAGATAGCAAAGATGACTGTTCTAAACTTTCTTCGTTTTTAATATTGTTACCTTGGCAACCAACGAAAATTCTCACATAATCAGCCTTACTTACATTAATACTATCGAATGATAGAATTTTCATTATATCAGAGAACAATAACCTAGGATTTATATGGACAATTCATAACTTATTTTGAATCAATAATCCTTTTAAAAAGAGCAAATTATTTTTAGCAAATGATCATTATAATTTTCTTAATGTTATTTCACCACTGACACTACTAACAGCGGGAAAATCTAAACTTTTTGGGTTACCATTAATTTTAATGTGGTCACTTAGCCTAGAGAGTTTATCGCGGATTAAATCAATTTCTCTTTCCAAGACTGATATTAATTCAACCATACTTATATTCATCTTAATCATGTCGTTATAATGTTACTCTGCCTCAAATATATCATCTTTAAAGTTACCTATCAATTTCCTCTTTCTTTTAGTTTAGATTCGGCATTGATGGTTTCAACTTCAGACACCTAATTTTTATTCAGTAAGAGGGAACAACATCATCCTATTTTTAAAAGCGGTTGGTTAAGTTTTGGTTGAGTTGGCTCAAACTAGCGGACTCGCATGTCAACTCGCTATAAAAAAGCATGACCCTTTATTTAATTTTTTTTTGTTACGCGTTGATGATAATTTTATTGTTTGTTGTTACACTAATATAAAAATTATGACTTTTTTTAGTTTTTAGTTTATTCTAAGCCCTAATCCCCCAGTCTAATGATGCCTATGGTTTTATTCTTCAGGCATATTTCACTATTTCCTAGATTCATATCATTTCGATTTAGCTCCGTCCTTAAGTTTGATATTGTCTCATTTGTTTTTTAATCCAGCACGCTGGGCGCAATTTGCACCAAAACTACAAAAAAATACATAAAAACTGATTTTTGACAGAGGGAATATTTTTTATGTAGAGAAAACGTTAATAATACGAAAATGAATATGAAAGAGACTAAAAAGTGGAGACAAAGGGATAAAAATGAGTTTTTCAGGAATATTGTTTTAAAATTTATTCCTATTTTCAGGAAATAACCAAATAGAAACGGTTATTATTTACATAAATAAACGCTCTAAAGATGTATGTACACGCAAGGAAATAAAAACGAGATTATATTAAAACACGTTATTTTTCTATGAACTTAAAAATATTTGTAGCATCCAAAGTCCTTTCTGTTTTATTTTTCCGAGGTCAAGACCTGTATCTATCATTCTTATTTTATTGCAGGTTGTTCAGATGCTTCAGCTCCATTATACAACATTTTTGTTGGTACACAAATCAGTATTTTTGCAATTCAGATAACCAATGTTATTCTAAATCTACTTATCTTGAATAAGATTTAATACATTTTAAACGGGCTACAAGGTTTTCCTTAGAAATGATTAATCACGGGAGAAAATTTGGTAATTGACTGTCAGATTATGTTCTCCATGCATGCTCGTTAATTCTTGTATCAACCTTATAAAGCAGAAAAATAAAACATTTAATAAATTAAAGAACAGTGGAAAGTGCCCTTTTCTAAATGGCGACTACAAAATGCTAAGATCATAGTCCAAATTATTAATTGAGGTTGATTACAGAGCTTTCATTAACTCCTCCGAATATAACGTTCTACAGAACGTAAAGTCTTTTTAGTCCTATCTAAAAACAAAAAAAAACAGTCGCTGGTTTCCCTAAACAAATGACTTATAACAATAATACTTCTTCAAACCCTAAAAAAATAGCCAACTTTTTTGCTGCATTCTTTCAGCCGGTTTTTAATTTCAATAAGACAAAGTCAAGATATAGCACAAATTCGCTACCTAACGCAACTAATCTGCATAAAATAATTAATGCAGACATAGTATTTAATAAGCTGGTTGAATTGAAAATCAGTAAGGGAGCTGGTCTAGATAAAATCCCCCAAATCTTTTTCAAAAATTGCAGTCCAACCCTCTCTTTGCCACTAGAGATAATATTCAACGCGTCACTTTGTTCAGGAAGTTTCTCGCGGAGATGGAAGTCAGCCATCGTGACAGATTTGAAATCTCGAACTATCGACCAATCTCCGGAGTGTGCTGCATGGTAAAAGTTCTGAAGTCAATGAAATCTGTCACTTTACTCCAATTTCCTGAGTGCTTCTCTTGACAAATTAGTACAGGTCGAATCAATCTTTTTTGACTTTCGAAAAGCATTCGATAGTATAGATCACTCTATTTTACAGAAGAAACGAGAAACTGGAACATTATGGTGTGGGAGATCCTCTACTCTCATGGATTGGGAGCTATCTCAGTGAACGAACACAATTTGGGAAATTTAACAACTGTCTATCAACCGAGATCCATGCATACTCAGGTGCTCCTCAAGGGTCTCGTCTTGGGCCAGTACTATTTTTAATATTTATCAACGACCTTCCTTCAATTTTCAAGCATTGTCTTTGTATGTATTGCATGCACCTTGTATATGCTGATGATTTTAAAATTTTCCAAAGTTGTGAGCATGGATGATTGCAGCCTTGTCCAGTGATCTCGTTTTCCCGTAGGAAACAGCTCCTTTCCTATAACTGTTCCATCGACAGAACCATCTTTCCTCGGGTTGATCTGATTAGTGACCTTGGCGTTCTTTTCGATAGTGAGTTACGTTTTATCAATCATATTGATAATGTCATCGCTAGGTCATATAAAATGGCAGGTTTCGTTATGAGACAATTTTAGAAGTTCCGGAACGTTGAGAGTCGGAAATCAATCTACCTGTCACTGGTGAGGAGCCATTTGGATTACTGCAGTGTAGTGTGGTTACCTTTCTGTCCACATCAAGAGAATTGAGCGCGTCCAGTCTAAATTTGCAAATTTTCTTCTGTACAAATTGAATGTTGATAACACCGAGGTAATATATAAGCAACGCATAAACATGCTGGGGCTCGATAGTTTGGAGGTTCGTAGGATAAAGCACTCATCTCTTTTGGACAGAGAATTATCAACAATCACAAAGAGTGTGCAGACTTGTTGACACTATCAAGTTTAGGATCCCATTGCGAGCAACCAGGCAATCAGAAATGTTCCAGCTGAGGCAGCATCGGACAGACCTGGGAAAATACACTTGTATCAATCGAATAATAGAGTACTTTAATTGGTTTATTCATTCCAGCTGTAACATTATTGTTCCACATTATGTTTCAAGAATAAAATCAGGCAAATACTCGAAAAATAGACCGTTTAATTTTTTTTCCATTTTTAGTCTTGCTTGCGATGCTTATGTGCAATATTATTGTTATGTCGATTAGTACATTAGTATTGTTTTATATTATTTTTATTTGACTGCATGTTTTTGACTGTTTTAAATGACATACTTCCGTTGGTCTATCATCAGCAATACCAAATTAAAGAGATAATTAAAATTAACACTCTTTATTTTTGTGATTTAAACCAAATTAGTATTTGAAAGGCGGCGTGAAAGGCCAAAAGAATATTAAATATGAAATTAAACCCACTTTTTTTTGCTGCAATTGTTATGCTGCTCTGTAGATCACTGATAAAAATCTAAATATGTGCTACAACTACTTTAAGATCAACTTTTATTCGACATAACACTTTAATTTCATTTACCTGCTATTTTAGATGTTTTAATAGTAAAGTAATACCGGTAAATATTTGTTGTTTTGTAGTCTACCAAAAAAAATGGATTTTGGCTTTATTCTAAATTCCCTTGATAATAATTTTTCCTTTTATCAGGGATAGTTAAGTATTGTTTGCGCCTTTCTATACAAAGTCATTTAATATTATGCAATATTGTATACAAATTGTGATATCTTTTAACTTCCAGGTAATTGGGAAAAACCGATTTTCTCGTATAAATCCCTGCTCTTGCCGGGAAAGTGAAAGATTACTTCCTCAATTTGTATTTGTACATATTTCTAAATGACTATTGTGGAGTTAAACAGTTGAAAAACTAGTTTATTGACACAGGCGAGCATCGAGAAAGGTAAAAGGGTTAGAGTAACCCCGAACAACCAATTTATTTCGTCATCCAACTATGCTTTATAGTGGACGGCCGCCATATTATTTTTCTAGAAAAAGCTCTGTGCACGATCTTATCAACTTTGCCGCAATATCTCAAAATTCAGTTGGCCGATATCACTGAGCAAATTCTGTACCAGTTAGTATAAATATAGCCACATTACCACAGCTAATAGTTATGTGATCCATTTTAAAACATCTCGCCAAGTAAACTTAAAAGTTGGAGTTTAGTAAAAAGTCTGTTATTTTCTAAACAAAAAAAATATTTTTACTCTGTAGTATCTATGACAAATATTAATTTTCGGCACAAAATATTTAGCCAAAATAATGTAAAAAAATGTGCTCTTTAAGAAACTGTAAACGTATCTGGAAAAAGTCATGTGTTGCTAGAAAGAAATTATTTTTATTGAAAAAAAAGACTGAAGTATATTAAGTTTCAAGAAAAAACGGCACGTAAACATTAATCAATCAAATATAGAATTGATTACAATACTATGTACTTCAAAAATGTATTATCTATGTTTTGTCTCTTATATAAATATAGGCAGAGAAAAAACGTGAAGCATAAATTAATAATATCTTTGTTTGTCCTAATTTTTAAGAACTGGAAAATGATCAAATTCGTGCTACTTATGTGTCTTTTATCTCTTAGCTCGGCTACTCCTGAAGGGAGTGAGGGGCTTATTAGACTTAATGCCAGATATTTGATGTCAGTCCAAACCGTAAGTAAAACTTTATCATAATCATAAAACAAACTTCCGGTCAAACGACATCCGATTTTATTTATATTATACATTTTGCCCGAATTTTTTTTTATTGGATTAATATTTTTATAATTTTTACTAAGAATAATTCTTCCTATACAGGAAAAATATTGATTTTCAGAGTGACGCATTTTAACTTGAAATGTATTTCCTTTGTTTTATCCCACTACTCCCAGATATGCAATTTTTTCTATAATTTGGGTGGTGTTCGTATAAGACTTTGATCGAAATATTTTTAAGTTCTTTACATAATAAAACACTTAGTTGATGTTTCTCCTGTCGATTTAAGGCATTTTCAAATTGTTTATTTATGTACATCTAAAACTTAAAATACAAAAACTGAATTCACTCAAGTTAAAAAATTAGGTATAACGGAACAGATTAAAATAATTCAAAATAACTAGTTAAAAATAGTACAGTACATACCTTGAGATGACAAATAACATCTTTCTCAAGCTATGTACTGTACTATTTTTAACTAGTTTTAAAATTGAAATTCTTAACTAGTTATTTTAAATAGTTTTTAGATATGCTGTTGTAACTAATTGTTTTTATTTTTTAACTTGAGTAAATTTTTAAAGTTTTTGTATTTTAATTTTTAGGTGTACGTAAAGCCTGATGAGCTCTAATAAGAGCGAAATCGCGATCGTCGTTTGACTAAAATGGATCATTGTGTCTGCTGTGATGCAGAACATGTTCCAAACAAGGTATATATATATATATATATATATATATATATATATATATATATATATATATATATATATATATATATATATATATATATATAAATATATATATATATATATATATATATATATATATATTTCTTGTTATGACGTTGGTGTAAGTGGAATGAAAACATACTATCATTTAATACTCCCAACGAAAGCCAGGAGTCACAATGTAATTCAGTGCCGGTCGTTAATTATATATATATATATATATATATATATATATATATATATATATATATATATATATATATATATATATGGTATATAGCCATATATATATATATATATATATATATATATATATATATATATATATATATATATATATATATATATATATATATATATATATATATATATATATATATATATATATATATATATATATATATATATATATATATATATATATATATATATAGTTATATTTTGTGATTCAATTTTGTGCCTTTGCCCTACACGGGGCTGGCTAGTCTATGGCGGCCTGATGAGCTCTAATAAGAGCGAAATCGCGATCGTCGTTTGACTAAAATGGATCATTGTGTCTGCTGTGATGCAGAACATGTTCCAAACAAGGATCATTTTCTTGTTATGACGTTGGTGTAAGTGGAATGAAAACATACTATCATTTTATACTCCCAACGAAAGCCAGGAGTCACAATGTAATTCAATGCCGGTCGTGGTATTAGCCAGCGGAGTAGTTGTTTTTGTGATTCAATTTTGTGCCTTTGCCCTACACGGGGCTGGCTAGTCTATGGCGGCCTGATGAGCTCTAATAAGAGCGAAATCGCGATCGTCGTTTGACTAAAATGGATCATTGTGTCTGCTGTGATGCAGAACATGTTCCAAACAAGGATCATTTTCTTGTTATGACGTTGGTGTAAGTGGAATGAAAACATACTAAATAAATATATATATATATATATATATATATATATATATATATATATATATATATATATATATATATATATATATATATATATATATATATATAAATTATTAAAAGTAAAAGTTCTTCATTGCTTAGAGGGAATGTTGTCAGGTTAACCGATGACAAAAGTACCATAGATGACTTAACATCTGTATGTGCTACATGTATAAAGAATTTACCTAACGTTCCTAATTATTCATACTTCTAATTAATTGACAAAGTGATGCTACTTTAGATTACCTTAACATAAGGTCCATCAGTCAAAGTATATACAATATATTATCTTGACCTAAAATATGAGTTTGGTTCTCATTATATTATGATCTCTATTCACAACATTTAAAATAATTTTCTGAGAGCATATACCATCTAGATTAAACATGTTTGGCGCCAGGTACGTGACAAATCGAAAGTTAATGTTTTTACAACTTTGTGGTATTATTATGTGTTTATTTATTTTACATCGTGTTTCATATGAGTGGTTGACATAATTTTTTAAATCAGCACTCCGGAATACAAATTAACAGATTTACAATAAATATAATGACCTGACATTGAGTATGATATGAGTATTGGTATAGAGACGTTCTGTCTGATAACGTCTATTTTGTTTTTTAATTACCTTCAGAATATAGTTTTGCACAACACATGGAGGCCTAATCGCGTTATTATACATACCACCCCACACAACAATGCCATAGCATATTAGTGATTCTACCATGGACTTGTACACTGTAAGCAATAGATCCTTAATATATATTTTTTTAAAATATAAAATTTATATATTAGCTTTCTTATGCTCGCAGTTAAATGATTGTCGAGCATGACCCCTAAATATTTTTTAGATTTGACTTGAGTTTTGTGATATTTTGACTCAAATTATCAATTTGAATGGATTCAAAGTTTGGACGATTTGCATCAGTCAGGGAAAATGCTATGTAGTTAGTCTTCGCTAAGTTTAGACTCAATTTAAAGGTGTCAAGCCAAGCCCTTATCACAACAACCACCTCCACAACACGGTCCCTGACTTGTTGCCAAGTTTTACCAGAAAAAATCACTGCAGTGTCGTCTGCATAAGATATCATGGAACCTCTCTGTAATTTAAGTTGTGTTAGGGAATTAATATAAACAACAAATAGAATCGGCCCAAGAATAGTTCCTTGAGGCACCCCAATTTTTATATTTAGTGGATCGCTTAAAATATCTCCATTTTAACGTAATGTCTCCTGTCATTAAGATAACTATGAAAGACATTTAACACATTGTCCCGAATCCCATTCCTATGTAATACATCTAAAAGAAGGTCATGAGGAACTGTGTCAAATGCCTTTGCCAGGTCTAAAAACACTGCAACACACTTTTCGTCTCTTTCTAATTTGTCCGTTACCTTCTTAGTTAGTTGATATTGTGCGTCTCAGGTACCTATACCATTCATGAAACCTTACTTATTTCCCGAAAGCAGGCCATTTATTGAAAGGAAGTTTAAAAGACGATCTTTATTTATCTTAACATTATTTATTACACTAATCTGGCGGTAATTACTTACGTTAGATTTATCTCGTGATTTATATATTAGGGTTACTATTGAGATTTTAAATATTTAAATATTATGTTAATTATGTGAACAAGGGGGGTGATTAAATATTGATGTGTTTTTTAATAAGTTTTACACTAAATTTATCTATTCCGGGAGCGCTTTCATTTTTAACACTGTTTATGTCTCTTATGATTTCCTGATTATTTACGGTTTCAAGAACAGAGAGGAGAAGATGTTTACAAAGTACTTGTTACAATAATTAGCAATGTTTGTTTTGTCCTTAAAAGGTACATAATTATCAGTTATAAGCGGAATGTCGTTGCGTTTAGACACCTGACCATTAGTAGCCTCAGATATAAGTTTGTAAACTTTTTTTAAGTTATTACCGGTATTTTTGTTACATTTTAGTAATAGTCGGGCTTAAATTTATTAGTAGTTTTTTGTAAATTATTTCGAGAGTTTTTGTATATTTGATTATCGTGTTCATTAAAGTTATGCATTAAGGAGTTTTTAATTTTATCCCGATTTTTCATACTGACAATTAGACCGTTGGTTATACATATAAAACAAATATATTTATATATATATATATATATATATATATATATATATATATATATATATATATACATTCGGTCTTTTTCAAATCTAAAATGGAATAGGACGTAGAATTTTAATTTCATATATATACGTTTTTTTATTTTATTTTTTTATATTTTTTAAAACGTAAATTATTAAAAAATGTATTTTTTTGGTGGTATTCTTTATGCCCACTTTGGTCTCCCTAATAAATAATAAATTTTTTGAAGTGGAAAGGGAACAAACTATTATTTCTATCTTACGTCAAAACGTAAAACTATTTAAATATAAACAAACTGCCACATTTTCACGTACATACATACACTTAAAACAATTATAATATATATTATGTTAATATTTTGTATCACAGCTGGTTATTCTAGTATTGAAATATATAATAAGTAGGTTGTTGACGTCCTTTTTATCGTTGATGGCATTTTTGCTTTTTTGTATGTCGACCATCTCAAGAAATTTTCTTTTTTTAGTATGCGGTTCAGATTTTAAAAGTTTTGAATCATTATAATAATTAAAAGCATGTTTTTTTGAAATTTCGTGATTTGTTAGAGCCGTCGCGTTTCTTTTGTCATACTTGTGACCCTTCAGTCGGTTTTCCAAGTATTTACTGGTTTGACCTATAGACACACTGTTGCAATCTTTACAGGGTATTTCATAAATGCCATTGCTTTTTTTGTTTTTTGGGGTTTTAGATGTTAATCTGGAAATTTTTTTTGAGAACTGATTGGAAGCCTTGTGATAAGTTTGATATTTAATTATATTGTTTTAGTAATTTTTGAAGTGGTTGGGATAAACCGTTTATAAAAGGTAAAGATATTAATTTTGTTGTGTTTGATGTCTGATTACTTCTTATGTTGTTCGAGTTTTAAAATTTGTAAATCCTACTTTTAGTGATTTTATTTATAAGGTATTCTGCATAGTTATTTATTTTTTGTGGATTTTTTTAAGGCTTCTTTCTGGTATTCAAGATCCGAGAGCATGATGGCACGATCTGCTAAACCTACAATTACGGATTTTTTTAGGAATTTGGGTGGTTTGATTTATACTTTAAGTATCTAGATGACCAAGTTGATTTTCTGTACCATTCAGTTTTAACATTTTCGCCTATATGATGTATTGTTAAGTCTAATAAGTTAATTCTGTTATTTTCTTCGACTTCAATTATAAGCTGTAAGCTTGTGTGATAATCGTTAAATTTATTTAAGACCTTATTTACTTGGTTTGCTGGCATTGTAGTAATGCAACCATCAAGATAACAGTAAAAAAATGGTATGTCGAAATTTAGATTACTTAAAACTTTTGTTTCAAGGTCTTCCATGGCTATTTGTGCTACAACGCTAGATATCTTCCATATCTCATTGCGCATCCTTCTGTTTGTTGGTATAACTGATCTTCATATAAAAAATATGTGGAGTTAAGAGTTAATTCAACTACTTTGATAAATTCCTCTTGTGGTATATCCGTATATTTTTTAATTGCTGACCACTTTTCTTTAATTATTTTTATTGCAAGTAGTATGGGTACATTTCTATATAAGGATATTACGTCTAATGAAATTAGCAGATAGCTTTTTGGAATTTTTCTATTTTTTATTTTTTGTTTAAATTGAAAGGAATCTTTTATATATAGTTGTTTTTGAGTATAATATTACTAAGGATTTCTCTTAAGTATTTTGATAGAGGGACGTATGGGGATTGTATATAGGAAACTATTGATCGCAATGGATATTAATGGATTAATCCAGATTAAAACCTAAAACTCCAAAAAACAAAAAAGCAATGTTATTTATGAAATACCCTCTTGCAACAGAGTGTGTATATAGGTCAAACCAGGCAATACTTGGAAAACCGGCTGAAGGTTCACAAGTATGACAAAAAAAAACGCAACGCAAATCACGAAATTTCAAAAAGACTTAATTTTAAATAAATTTCCTTTACCCGGAACTTCCCTCGTAATGATTTTTTTCCATTTGTTAGGAATAGTGAAGTGTGACCCAATTTAGTTCAGTACATAGTCACAGTATATATGGGTTACATATACTGCTTCCATTTTTATTGGGAGCTATTTTCTTCCGTCATGTTAAATTCGTACTAATTTATCCTTATATTAAATTTAATTTTTCAGTAAATCAATTTAATAAAATTTTAAGTTTCGCGATTTTATTTGTACGCCATTTTGTTTCGACGTCTTGAATTCGTACCACAATTTTACCAGTTTATCTCTATACCCCACTTAATGCTTACACACAATTTGAAATTAATTTAATAAGTAGTTTTTCAGTCTGATTTTTTAAATGATTTATTGGGCCGCCATTTTGTTTTACTTTTTGTATTCGTACCAAAATATTACAGGTTCATTCTTATGTAACACTTAATTTTTGTGCAAAATTTGAGGTAAATTTGATACTTAATTTTTTTAAAAATAAATATTTCAACATCCACTAAGCCAGTTCAGTCGCATTGGACTTTAACCAAAATATTACCATCTCCAAATAACCCTTAATTTTTGACCATAAATTTACCGGGTAAGCAGTTTTTCAGCTTTGCCTTGAACAGACAGACCAACGAAATTGAGAAAACATATTTTTGGGCATCTAGGGATCACTAAAGCATTAAGATATGTAAAACCTGAGATTTTTTCACGATCACAAACATTATCTTAGGTAAAGTTTTTACTATATTCGTTCCGTCATCTGGAATTCATACCAAAATTTTACCACTTCATATCTATACCAAAATTAATCTTACACAAAATTTGAAAGCAATCTATTAAGTATATTTTATTAAGCCGGCATTTTGTTTCACCATCTTGGATACGTGTCAAAATTTTACCTGCTGATTCCAATATAATACCTTATTTTTGTGCAAAATATGAGGTAGGTTTGATAAATAGCTTTTTAGTAATAATTTTTTAAACATATCACAATGTTAGATTTTTACCAGAATGTTACCAGGTCATCCCTATAAGACTCTTAATTTCTTACCAAAATTTGAAGTCAATCAGGTAAGGAGTTTTTTAATAATACTGCGAACAGAAAGGCAGACCGACGGAATGGAGAAAGCACGTTTTTTTCGGCATCTAGGACTCTGAAACGTAAAGATCTAAAAAAATCTAGGAGGTTGATTTTTTCATGATTACAATACTTTCCTTTTACGAGGGAATTAAAAATCAGAAACAAAGGTTAAAGAAAAAAGTTGAAAAAGTAAATAAGAGTCCTTGTCAAGAAAAAGACAGTCACTTAAAAAGTAAGTAGAAATTATACATATACATATGCACCCCAAAACCATGACTCTCTTTGAGCAACCAGGTAAAAATTATCAAAACACGATCGAATTTTTTTAAAATTTTTTTCTGAAACTCGACGTTACTTGTCACCCCGGTATGCCGTACGGTGGAAGTATCCAGGACCATACGTCCTGAGTTAGGCTGAGCAGTCCAGCAATGGGAAACACTGATTGATGATGGGTTTATCTTAAACGGTTTTCTTAAAAATAATTAAAAACTGTTCCATAAGCCTCTAACGTGCCAGACAAGAATTATTATTTTCCATGTGTTCACTACAAACCCGATATTAATAAATTCTTCCTGATAAGCTCTCTCGATAGCCGTAAAAAGGTAGAGGATGTTCCATTAAAAGAAATGTTTTATACCCTGTATAAAAATAAAATCGATAGAAATAAAATATAGAGTAACTGCTTCAAGTTTTATATACATATTTTTTTCAGAAACGAAAAATAACTGTGTGTTATATTTATAACCAATTACCCTGTACCCAACTTTCCGCATTTTCTAGGTAAGTTTATTATTTGTGCACTCGACAATACATGTAAAAGTTTCACTTTTTCCCATATATAAAAATGTATTACTTTCGGTATTTCTTAGAAAAATAGGTGTTATTTTTAAGCCAAAACAAGACTTAAAATTTTTAAACATACTAATTTTCCCCATTTATTTTTAAATACAAATTTTAAATTGTCCTGCATTCAGCAATTAAAATATGTTCACTTTCATCTAGGAGAATTATAGACATTGAAGATACAGGGCCGAAAGTAAAACGCTTGGCAAATAAATATCGACTGACGTCCGCCACAATGATTTTTCGTCATACAATTTGCTCTATGAAACTCTGCGAATATAATGCCACCTCTCATACTCATACATGAATATGCATCAAACCATTAAGGCTACAGGATGACCAAAGGAACAGACACATAAATACGCTCGAAAAACCTTACCTTCATTAAGGAAAGTCGAGTAAAATGGCTGTTTCTCTTTTATCTAAACTTTTCTCTATTTCATTTTGCTACAGCCGATCCTAATAAAAAAAATCATAAAGTGAAGAATAAAACTTGATATTCATTTTTTTAGAACATATCTCTTACAAAAAACCCACTACTTTAATAAAAGAAACGTGTGATTTCTTATTGCACAATTTCCTAGTATTAAGTCCAAATCGGTACGTAATAGATAAGCCTCTCTAAATTATTTCCCAAGTCCGTTTTTAAATTCCTTTTTGTTTATGATTTTATTTTTAGATATATTGTTACTAGTTCTATTTATTTTTCTTAACATTATATTTTATCAGATGATCGTCTAATTTGTCATTATCGATTCGCTTTTGTCATTATTTACTTCCAGATTCAGGTTTTCAATTTTTTGACACACATATTTATATATTCATATGTGTTCGCCTTAGGACATGCATAGGATACCCTCCATCCAACAGAACGGACGGTAAATCGCGTTTTCAAACTGCCTGTATTTTTTAGAACAGCAGCGGACAGACAGACAAAGACAGCAAGCGAAATCTCACTCTAATATTATGATTTAAAATCGCTTTAAAATAGAACGTTTTCGCCAATAGATTATTGACTATGTATATATATATATATATATATATATATATATATATATATATATATATATATATATATATATATATATATATATATATATATATATATATATATATATATATATATATATATATATATATACAACATAAATATATGAATTATTATTGCGTTTGCCTTAGCACATGTATAGGGCTCCTTCACCTCCAGCAGAACGGGTCAGACCAGGCCTTGGTTCGCGTTTTCGAAGTGCCGGTATTTCCCAGAACAACGGTAGACAGAGACGGGAAGCGATATCTCACGGTTTACTAGTTGTGATCATACTGAAATACAACGTTTCCGCCTCTTGAAGAGAAGAATATTTAAATGTAGTCAAAACTCAAAAACTCAGAGAAAACTGTTCAATTATTGTGTTTGTGTTGTGAAAGCGTTGTTTTTCTTACATCCTCCCCTTTATTAACAATTCTAAAAATATAATTTCAATATGTAACTACATAACATTTTTTTTATTAAGAGATATATACTTACTGCCTTTTTCATTTCAATCTTTTGCGCTATATCGACAATTTTCAATCACAATATAACCGCTTAAAGTGCGCTGGCGCCGCTGACATGATCTAGACGCATTTACAAAATGTACCGCATGAAAACACTTAATAAATCAAATAGTCTCTGGAGGTAAACCCTACTATTACTTCTAAAAATATTAAATACTTGCAAATCGAACACATTAAAAATCTAGTAAAATCTGACAACATCCCTTGGAGGCAGATCCTACCCATACCACAGTTTAAGAAAGAAACAGTTCTTTCACTCTTTTGTTGTGCTCCCAAAAGCCGGCTTTTTTGCGAGCGGTCATAAATCACATACAAAACACCTGCAGCTAACAACTAGATGCGAGGTATATGAGGCTACGCTGTATTAGTTAGGTAGTTTAGGTATTCATATTAATATTTAGAGTAGTAGAAGTTCAACTTAATAAAAGGTTAACTTAGGGATTATATTTGATAGGTATTAACAACAAATGTAAAATAAAAATGTATTAATTATATGTGCGAAATGATGCAAAGAACTTCCAACAATTAGTTTGTTCCGAGGGTGTACACACTGGGGATATTTTATGTCCCAAGGGAAGGAGATCTGAGGGAAATCCGAGGAGATACGGGGGATATCCGAGGAGGTTCGGGGATATTCAGAGGATAACGGAGGAGATGCGGGGATATACGGAGGATATCCAAGGAGATACCGGCAGATTCGGGGGATATCTAGGGATATTACGGGGATATCCAGGGAGAGGCAGAGAAAGTCCGAAGAGATCCCGTAAGGAAATCTATCGATATTCTATGTTAAAAAAGTTAAAGTCTTGTTTTTAAGAATAGAAAAACGTAATTTTTCTATTCTTAACTGACCCTGTATAATCAACTTAACATTTGAAAACGCAAATTAATTTTTTATGCATCAATTTACCAAGAATAAAATTTAAGAAGTATATTTTTGTTACTATATATATAAAATATCTGTACTAATTAAACTAAAGACCTTTTTAAATATTAATATTACAGCATTTTTAATTATTAAACCAACTAAATTATACTTAAAGCAAGAAAAAATGGTTCTCTGGATTTCTATAAGTACAAGGGTTTTTAATAAAAAATAACTGCAACCTCAGGGATGGTGGACGGTTGACGTAGGTGCTTGAAAAAGGGTGAAAAAATGGTATTTTTGCAATTTCCAGCAAAAATTGACATCCTATAAAAAATATCCTAAAAGTTGTAAATCATGCAAAAATTTACAACTTTTGCAGAAATCACTTTTCAACCTTCCTTGTCAAATTTCCAAGAAAAATGCAAAAGTTCGTTCGAATTCTTTTTTTTTCGTTTTTTATTTCTTATTTCCACAAAAATAATTTAATTTTAACGGAATTATGTAAAAGTATACCTTTTTATATTTTAAACAACTACAAACTTTTTTACATACAAAAAATCAAGAAGTTTCCAAGGTATTAATATTTTCCGGTTCAAAATTTTTTTCTTCAATGTAAAATCCTACGGTAAAAGATCATTGTTAGAGATCTGATGGTGCTTTTTTTGATTTACACATATACTTTTAGGAGAAATAAAATAAAATTGTCTCAATTCAAAAACATGTCGAAAAATGGTAAAAAAGAAAGAAGGAATCTTGCAACAACGAATTTTTCCGCAATTGTTGATAATTTGTTTAAATTGACAAAAACATCTTCGAAAGCTTTGCACAAGTTGCCGCACAATTCTCTTTTCTGTGTACTTTCCTCAGATTCTTTGGTACAAAAAAAATTTGGCTTAAAAGTTTATAGGAATACTGTAAAAAATTAAAGCTTCTGGCCAAACAATGCAACATAGTTTCTTTTGTATTTTATTCCATATAATTGAATAGTGTGACAGTTTTCGGTTTGGTTTTTTTGACCGTGGAATAAGACTGGTAGCAACGAATATGTCAGAAACTTGTGGATTTTTGTATCTAAAAAAAATTGTGGCTACTTAAGATATAAGAAGGTACATATTCACCAAGTTCCGTTAAAATTAAACTATTATTGCGGAAATAAAAAAATAAAAAAGAAAAAAAATTGAACGAACTTTTGCATTTTTTTCGAAAATCTTGAGGTTATATGAAGAAATGATCTCTACAAAAGTTGAAGATGTTTGCATCATCTACTATATCCTTTTGTATAGAATATTTTCTAAAAGGAAGTCAATTTTCGCCCGTTACAAGTTACAATTATTTTTTTTACGTTTATTAAAAGCCACTACTATTTGGACTAAAAGTAAGGGTGACAGTTTCTTTTTTTTTTTACCTCTAAATGAGTTATTCCGATCGGTCTATATATTACGTTAGCCGAAAAGTATTGTAATTTTGTTTTTGTACGGGTTAAAATATCAGAAATTAATCTTTAAGTGGATTTGACTGGTCAAAAAGTGCCCACTAATTGTATTTCTATTTATTTTCATGTTCTCTTGGCGACAAAATACAGAAGGGCACTTCTTAATTGGCGCTCCAAATAATGAATAGTTGATCGTACAATCAAGAAAAGGCGCTGTTTTGCTCAAATACCATTCACAATTTACAGTTGTAACATGAAGCTTTCATCAATCCCATTTGCAATTGCAGTGAATGCTCCATTGGTAGTTAGTTTGTGAAGCTAAATATTTATTTATTCTTTTACTTCTTATTGATTGAACAGAAGTTTACACACTACTTTTATCCAGTTCATTATTACAATTTTTTTTTGTGGCAAAAGTTGATCAGTTCTCATTTGCATTTATTTATATTTAGTAATTTGAATAGCTTAGAGGTTAGCCGTCGGGCGTTTCTTTTTATATTAAACATAACTTTTTATATTAGTTTTATTCAACTCAAAAATTAAATTAAACATAAAACTTAATGCCGCACTCCAGTCCAAAATCGGCAAAATCCTCCGCCGTTTTTCACTCGTTTCCTAGTTTATAAATCATCCGCCGATGGCGGTTGATTTAAAACATATTATACGAGAATCAAACTAATATTATAGAGCATTACCAGGGCTAATCAAAAATTACTACAGCACTAAAGCCTATTTCAATTTTGATGATGTCTCACATCTCAAGCTTTTAAGAAAATATTCAAATTTTTCAAAATGCATTGTTTATGTAAGTTTAATTATTATTTTTACTTTTCTGTTTAATAGTTTATATATAAAACCTTGTTTTTAAAAATATTTTTTTACGTTTATTGTATATTGTACTTTTTAGAATTATTTTTTACTCAACCTGTATTAGACCTTTATGACACCATAATATTGTATTTACATCGGGTTTATGTATCTATAAAAAATTTTTTTTTTGTTTATTTTGTACTTTTTAGCATACTTTTTTATGCACCCTCTAGAAGACATTCACTATTGGACACCATAATGTTGTATTTTCATCAGGTTTATGTATGAATACCATAAAAATTTTACGTTTATTTTATTTTGAACATTTTAACATTAAGTTTAATATAATTTATTTCCTAACCTTGTGAACACTGTTGATACAAATATGATGTGAGGATATCAAAGGAGAGCCAGGGCGACCCCAAGAGACCTAGGGAGATCCGAGGTGATCCTGGGCAATCCAAAAATATTCGGGGAGATTTTTTTTTGATCTTAGTCAATTGGTTTGCATTTATAAATGAAAACACGTGGTATAAGTATAAATAGACTTTATATTAATACGATCTATTGACGTTAGCACATACAATTATAGAAAAGTTGACCAAGACCAAAGCGTTATTCTTTGGAGCATTTTTGTTGCCATTCAATGGGTCTATATACAGGGTGTTTTTTTTAGTAATCTAAAGTATTTAGGGAGATGAGTCTGCAAGTAATTCTATGGCGAAGATGTCATATAAATGTTAATCGTAAACTCTTTCGTTTTTAAGATACAGGGCGTTCAAATTTTAAATATTTTTCAATTTTTTAAAGATTTTTATAGATCTTAGTTACAGTTCATCGTGCACTAAATTTAAATTAAATATCTCTCAAAATACACGAGGCACATAAAAAAAAAATTGATTTATAATTTTGACGCCCTGTATCCTAAAAACAAAGCAGTTTACGACCAACATTTATATGACATAGGAAACACCGTATAAACGTACTTATTTACTTTTTTCATATTTAAAAATCTAGGAGCAAAGTTTCAAGGGCAAATTAAACAATAAATTGTTTAAAAATCCGACCGTTTATTATGCAAAAATCGCGGGTGCCTTTTCACAGTATATGTAATGGTAATGAGATTAAAATGTTTGTAATTTAAATTTTAAATAAAAAATAAACAACTTAATTTCGAATAATATTTAGAAACAGGGAAAAAAGTGAAATCCTTAAATATTTAACAGATCATTAACACTTATGAACTGACAAACGAAAAAATTCGCATTTAAATCCTTGTAATTTTACGACACATTTTAAAACTACATTTGAAAGTTATGATGTACACGAAATTGTCTGTAATTTTACAAGTTTTCTGGAAATATATATTAAATATAGGAATATTAAAATATAAAAATACCTGTACATTAAATTTGTGATTTCTCTGCTAAATTACATTAACTTTACGTACTAATTCCATTATTTTAAAGCTATATATATATATATATATATATATATATATATATATATATATATATATATATATATATATATATATATATATATATATATATATATATATATATATATATATATATATATATATATATATATATATATATATATATATATATATATATATATATATATATATATATATATATATATATATATATATATATATATATATATATATATATATATATATATATATATATATATATATATATATATATATATATATATATATATATATATATATATATATATATATATATATATATATATATATATATATATATATATATATATATATATATATATATATATATATATATATATATATATATATATATATATATATATATATATATATATATATATATATATATATATATATATATATATATATATATATATATATATATATATATATATATATATATATATATATATATATATATATATATATATATATATATATATATATATATATATATATATATATATATATATATATATATATATATATATATATATATATATATATATATATATATATATATCCTTTTTATAATATATATATAAATATTTGTCTAATTGTATGTCCAAAATAACAGGAAAAAACGTTTATTTTGTTAAAGATTCATTTGAATTTATACAATTTATTGACAAGGTAAACATTCCAGACAATCATATACTAATATCTCTTGATGTTGTTTCTCTATATACAGATATTCAGAATGAACTTTTTTATCTGACATAATAACACAAAAATGGGACGAATTAAAGGGTCACACAACACTTCCATTAAAAGAATTTATAGAAGCTATTAACATTACTCTAAATAATAATTATTTCCAGTATGAGGACAAATATTATCAACAGTTAGATGGTTGCGCTATGGGTTCTCCTATTTCTTCCATTGTCGCACAATTAGTTATGGAATATCTGGAAGAGAGGGTGATAAGTGAACTTGATTTTAACCTTTCTTTTTTTAAAAGATTTGTGGACGATTGTTTGACTGCCGTTTCAAAAAACCATATTAATGACCTATTAAATGCTTTCAATAATTTTCACCCCAAATTAAAATTTTCCATGGAAACTGAAGACAAAAACAAAATTAATTTTCCAAACTTAACCCTAATTAGAAACAAGAAAGATCAAAATATAAAAACCAAGTAGTATACAAAAAAAACATGGTCAGGGCTGTACTTAAACTTTAACTTCAACCATCCAAAGAATCAAAAAAATAGCGTTATTATAGGTCTAACCGATCGTGCCATCTCACTTACTTCCCCAGAATATCGTCCTAAGATTTTAAAAAAGGTTAAGAAGACTTTAATAAATAACCATTATCCGAAAAAAACATACTACGAGTTTTTAAACAACGAACTCATGTTTTTTATAATAACTTAAAGAAAGCAACAAAAGAAAAAAATGGTTATACTAAATACGTTGCAATGCCCTACATAGACGGTCAGAATCAGAAAAAATAAATCATATCTTATCTAAACACGACATAACTGTGTGTCATAAAGCACAGAATTTACTAAACGGTCTTTTCACTCCCTTGAAAAGCAAAGTAATAAAAAAAAGAAATCAAACCTAGTTTACTCAATTCCATGTTTAAATTGCCCAAAAAAGTACATAGGAATGACAACACAATACTTAGATAGTCGATTAAACGGCCACAAATACACAAAAAATGCATTTACTGCACTCCACAAACACGTCCATACAGAAAAACATGAATTCGATTTTAAACAAACCAACATTTTAAAGCAAGAAACTAATTATCGAAAACTCACAATAAAAGAAATAATACAAATTAAAAAAGAGAAAGATGCCGTCAACAATAAAAAAGACATCAATAACTTAAGCCAAATTTATTATAATAACTTAAGCCAAATTTATTATATTCTGATATCTAAGTAAATTAATCTAAATAAATAAACTACTCCATACATAAAACCCTGTACATTTCAGTAAGATCATAAACCCAAACTCTACACAGCAATAAAAATCTAAGTAAATATAAAAAATAAAAAAAAATAAAAAATTTACCAGAATTCCAGACGTGTTGAAATTATTGCAATCGCAAAACATTCGTAAAACTAACATGCTTCCAAGGTACGTACTCTGTATAATATTAATGTTGTTAAATGTATTTTTGTTTTCATGATCATAGTTTGTTTTAAAGGTAATGTTTTTTTGAGTGATGCTTTTTCAATAATGTTTTAACCAATTTAAATACTAACTATACATGTTTTTATTGTAGAAAATAAATATCTTGAGAAAGCTCAATATAATGAGCGAAACGTCGATTAAATTATAGTTTTACTTCTCAATGAGTTGAGAAGTTGCCCAAGAAAATAATTAACAAGAATATATATATATATACATATATATATATATATATATATATATATATATATATATATATATATATATATATATATATATATATATATATATATATATATATATATATATATATATATATATATATATATATATATATATATTTTTATTCAAAATCGTTCCGAACTTAGACATCATTAATTTTATATTTGTAGGTAACTTTTGTACAGGCACTAACCCTTTGCTCATATTATGGTATGAAGGTACCTACAGTTCCAACAGAAGATTTAAATAACGAATTGTATAACATTTTTTTGGAGTCCGAACAGCCAAATAGTAAGTTGCACTTAATTTACATTCGGAACTACCCAAAAATACTAAGATCCCCTTAAAGATAATGCTCAAAAGAGAAGCCTATATTTAGAAATTATAATGCATTCAACCAGGTTTATATGTTTATTTGTAATTTTTTTCGAAGGGATTTTTGGTTAAACTCCAATTTATCTATTTTTTGCATGGCATTTGGTACATTTGTATCATTCGGAGCATGCGCAAATAAGAATTTATGACAGTACATCTGTTTCATTCAGTCTCTAACAATTATTCAGTTTGAAAGCAATATACATTTTCCATCTTCCCAACTTTCATTTTATCAAGATCATTACCAAATATAAATACTGCTTCGACATTCTAGTATTCCATATCTTATATGGTTTTTATTTTATTTTTTGTTCATTATTTATATTTTGTTATTTTTAATATATCTATTTTTATAATATAAATGTATATTAATATAAATTATGACATTTATTGTATTTTTTTTTATAAAAGTTTATTCCAGGAACTTGGACCGACGCGACGTTTAAAACCATTTTAACCAATTTATTTCGTTATTTAGGATATACGCCAAAATTTTACTATTATTTCATGCCTCTATAATATATTACACTTGATGTTTGTGCAAAACTTAAAAGTTAATTGCCTAAATAGTTTTTTGCTACTGCAATTTTAAATATTTGAATATCAGTCATTTTGTGCCACCAAAATAGATTCACCCAAAATTTAACTAGTTTATGCCCTATTAAACTTAAGTTTTCGCAAAGTTTGAGCTTATTGAATAAGTAGCTTTTTAATACTGACTTTTTTTTTAATAATATAATTTATTTCGCCTTATTGAATTTTTGGCGAATAGTTTACGATTCAGTCCTAATTCAAATCAGAATTATCAAAATAAATTCAAATTTTAGATTTTATTTCCAATTTAGTTTCATTGTTTTATATTATATAGTGTATCATGTTTGCATTTTTCAAGGTAACGTTGTTGTTTCATATTTATACGTTTCTTAAATTTCTGGGTAATTAACTAATCTTTAAGATTTAGCTTAAAATTAATTCATAGGAAAGTAAACAGGTTTAAACTAATATATCACAATTATTAGCCATAATGACTTTTTTTTAGATTATTTTTGGATAGCAGGAGTTTATCAAAATAATACCATGAGCAAAGGATGGACGTGGTTGTCGAATGAGAATTTCAATTATACAAACTGGAGGGATAGCGCAACTCCCAGCTATGCAGACAACTGTATAAAATGGGGCTATTTCGTACCTAGTTCTGTAGAACCAGGATTGTGGGTAGTTGGTGATTGTAGCGAGCCAGTAGCCGATATTCTGTGTGAAATAGATATATCAGTATAACTTTTTTTTAAATTTTTATTATCTTAAATTGTTTTTTTTTCAAGTTCTAAAACCTTACAATTTAAGATTTTTAAGTTAAGATTTATTGATTTTATTCGTTAAAATTTTATCGAAGAAAAGATAACTGTGTTAAAAATAAGATATTCTGGTTATAATCTTATATAAGTTTCTTCTATGCAAAGCCATATATCTCCACCACAATCAGGCTCCAAGCCAGCAAGCCTAATATCGTTCTTCTGGATAAGCGGATAAAGCTCATTTTTGAATTGCTTCATCATCCCCAAGCCAATGCTCTGTCAGATGTAATCATCCAAGAATAATTCAAATTTAATAATAATAATAATAAATAGCCTTTATTTAATAAAGTCATATAAAATGTATTTTTTGCATTTATGTTCGACTGAATATTAAAAACCATTATTGATATGTCTTGATCTTTTATTCTAAAAAATATTTTTTTTTATTTTGATATATAGCTGAGTAGCATCTTACCAGAGCGAGCTCAGGTATAAAGCAGACGATTTCTGTAGGGATTAGAATAGACAATAATTGCTGTGTTGGGAATACCATCTAAACAATATTTGAGTTGTTTTATTTTCCAAATTACCTGTAAACTCACGAAAAAAACATTAAATCCTGCAAAAATCTAAAGGGAAGTTTTTTACTATTGTACCATGGCCTCGCCAAAGAAGATCTTTTCTTAAAGTTCGTAAAGCTATCCATTAAAATAAATAGTGTACCTTTAAGATGAAAGTGAATACATTTTTGAATAACAAGTTTAACGTTGTATATATAATTATTTTGTTTTTTTAGATAGCAAAGATAAGTGTTCTAAACTTTCTTATTTTTTTTAATTGTTACTTTGGCAAACATTTTCTCTTCCCACGAAAATCCTTACATAATCAGCCTTACTTAAAATACTATCGAATGATACAATTTTCATTATATGAGAGTACAATAACCTAGAATTTATATGGACAATTCACGATTTATTTTTACAGTAATCCTTTTAAAAAGAGCATTACATCAGTAGTTGTTTTATCAATGGTAATAAAATTCTGTGGATTTTTTTTTCTTACTACATTAATTATTTTTAGCAACTGATCATTATAATTTTCTTAATGCTATATCATCACTAATACTAACAGGAAAATCTAAACTTTTTGTCTTACCACTAATTTTAATATGTTCACTTAGCCTAGAGAGTTCATCGTGGTTTAAATCAATTTCTATTTCAAGGTTGATATATACTTATATTCATCTTGATCATGTAATTGAATTCTTCTTGAACATTAGGTATCTTCTCTTTGTAACCCTTTAGTTCATTTTGCCAACAGAGCTTATTTGTGTATGTAAAATAGAAATACCTTTGTTTATCAATATAATGTTATTCTGCCTCAAATATATCATCTTAAAAGTTATGTGTCAATTTCCTCTTTCTTTTAGTCATCAGCATTGATGATTTCAACTTCAAGAACCTGAATTTTATTTAGTAGGGAGAAGAGCAATCCTATATTTTAATGCGGTTGGTTAAGTTTTGGTTGAACCGGACCCGCGTGTCAACATGCTATAAAAAAAATTGACCCTTTAATTTTTTGTTTGTCACGCGTTGATGATAATTAGTTATTGTTACACTAATATAAAAAAGATAACTTTTTTAGCTGATTTTTGTCTTCTAAGCCCCCATTCCCCAGTATTAAGGGCCTAGGTACGCCTCTTACTTTACTCTTTAGCCCTTTCACTATTTCCTAGATTCATATCATTTCAATTCAGCTTCATCTTTAAGTCTGATATTGGCTCATTTATTTTTTAGCCCAGCTGAATACAGTTTGCGTCAAGATGACTTTTGACCGACGGAATATTTTTTATGTACAGAATACTTTAATATAAATTCTTTCTCGAAATCAATCCGAAACCGACTAAAAATTGAAAACCAAAAAATATAAATGAGTTATCCAAGGGTCTTGTTTGTATCCTCATAAATCAGTTATTTTTAATTTTGTTAATACTGGAATTTCCGTACCGAGTATTAATGATTGTAACTATAACAAAAAAAATATGAATTACCGTATAGCATTCTAGCAAATCCCAAAGTCAAATTATCATGAATTTAATCATAAATTCTGATTAAATATATTTACACCCCGTTTAAGAGACAAATGTGTGCAAACGCATTTTTACCTTAAAACCAAAATCGCCTTACCGCATATCCTGTGTATATAAACCTTTCAACCATGTGTTTCGTCAAAACTTTGTAGGCCGACTTTTTATCTAAAACGATTGTCGCCATGAGCTGTGATTGCTTTGCCCAACATGACAGCTGAATGGCGCCGGCAATAAATTTTGCCAGGCTACGGAAGAAAGTTGTGAGCTTGTTAATATCGCGTAACATGACTAATGTAGTTTAAAAAATTAAAATTTGCTTTCCTTTCGCAACATCAATGGAAAAAATCCTGGAACATACAGAAAACCGTCGAAACTCTGGAATTATTATTATTAAAAAATCACGATACGTTGTTGGTTCATCTTTTGTTTTATTTTTGAGTGTACAGGATCATCGAGTATAATCTTTTTTAGCCTAAACAACCATTTTGAAAAAACTTAAGATAACTATTTAATCTTTTTTTTCTGAAGAATTTGAAAATACTTTTTAAATATCTATTTGACTTTCAGTAAAAGCACTGCGACAGACATTTTTTTAACGAAATAACGTATAATTAGTTACATTTTAAAAAAACCAAATTATTCCCGTTTTAAATATAGAGTGTAGTATGATCAGTAAAGTTTGCATCGTATGGGATTATTTTAATAACCGACCTTAGTAAAATTTGAGTTTTCAGAAAGTTTTTGCTTAAAAAGTAATGCAAAATGAAAATAAACAAATTAGTCACGCGATTTATCTTATACTTGTCAAATTTGGCTTGTTTTTCTAAAACTGACAAAAAACTATCTTTTTTAAGAACACTTTCAAGGCATAGCTCATAAGATTGATTGTACGATAATCTTCACACTTTGTTGGATTTCTTTTTTAGACAGTATTTAGGGAAAATACCTTATATATATGTTATATCACTCGACTTAAAATTCACTTTTAAAAAAAATATTTTTATTTACAAAATCAAAAATTTAACTAACAGTATAGAAGCTTAAAAACGAATCATAATTTTATTTACAATTTACACTATTTATATGAAAGACGAATGCTGCGTCAGTGGGAACTTGCTTGCTGGGCAGATTCTGCTGACGAGGCTTCTCGGTACTCGCCGTCTCCTTGAGATACCCGACATCTGATACGGTGGGAACCAAGGGCATCGTACTTGAAGGTGACATTGTTCGTGAGAAAGGATATAAGAACTCCCCCATTAAGATGAAAGTTGACGCGTGGTGACAACTTTCAGGTCCTCTGCTCTGCGCCAAGGCGGATGCTCGGTCTCCTTCTGGGAATTATTCTTCTTTGAGGGTCTGCAACAGCTATCAATCATAAATTTTGGCTGATTTCTTGAATGTTATAGTCTTTGGCAAGAATGACTAAAACATGTTCTGGGTAGATGATCAAGTCTCTTCAAAAGCTGAGCCTCGCAGACTGCATCAGTATCAATTGGGTATGGCAGGATGTTGGAACAGATGCACATACGGTTGCCTAGTGGTTTGCAGGACTCCATATTTCGGATGGTTATATAAAGTAAAAAATCATCATTTCGCGCAATTAGTCTATTAGTTATTGACAAAATGTGATGAAGGCCTGTTCGATTATCCAGAATTGGTATAGGATATAAGTCATAGAGAGTCGATTTTTCAGGTTCGACTTAGGGTATTTCTAGTACAAAAATTATTCTAGTATCTAATTGATATGCCTTTAATTCTATTATGTCGAGATTTTGAGCTACGCTTGAATAATATATCGGCAAGGGAAGATTGTTCTTCTGTAATGACTGCGATCTGCGATATATGCTTTAATGAGTCTACTAAATCATATGGAGTGATGACTGAACTGTGCAAAATTTTTAAACGTGCAAACGTAACAGCGTTTATAGCATCGTTCAAAGTATTTTCGATAATAATTTGAAGTTTTTGAATGGTTTCGTTAAAGCTTTTGATAACGGAGGTAATTACAGATATTTGATTTTTCAAAAGATTTTCTATTTAGTATTCATCATGGGTTAACTTTTCGATGCACTGATTGAAATATTCACCATCGGAGGCGTCAAGATTACCAGTTATTGATTTCCAAATAGTTCCAATACCATTAAGAATACCACGTTTTTCTCTAAAAATGTACTTTTTAGTGTCGGCCATTATTTCAGTGCACTTTTGGTTAACGGCGTTTGATATTTGTTTAAGGAAACTAACATGAGTTAGAACTTGCGGCTTAAAGGCTTTCATTCGCGGTACGTCTTCATCTATAGTGTTTAATAAGCTTTCTAATATTTTGTCATTATTACTAATTGTTTCTTTGATTGGTCCGAAGTAGTTATAATATGGGAGCGCCTCCTCCTCCTCCTCTTCCTCTCTCTCATGTCCCTCATTCTTAACTTCCTCCCCTTTTATTCTCATTCGCATCATATTTTTAATTTTTTCTCTTTGTTCTCCCACATTTGATTTTGCATTCTTAAGTCTTATAAATAGGTGCATCATGATCATTTTAGTATGCCGAGGCACATTTACTAAGCTGTGCTCGAGTTGCGTAAAAAGTTATTTTTGAATTTTTCCACCAATTTTGTATAAAAAACAAAAAGAAAAAATGTGTCAAGTAATAAGTGAATTATGTGTAATCGCGAAAAATTAACTACAACTATCAGACAGTTAAAAGTTAAATATCTCAATTTCTTTGAAGTGATTTCGAAAGATGAATACACCAAGCTGTTTTATCCACTGAAACGAGATTATTTGGAAGCAATTGACTGTTGTGATGATTATTTAGAAGGAATTATAAGCCTTACTACGTTTTTCAATACATTTGGGAAATCATACTTTGTAGGAGAATTAAGCCACCTAATAGAATTTATAGGAGAAGATTGCCAATTTATACCTGCTATTATTGCAACCCAAAAGAGGTTTCAATTATACGAAGATAAAAAACAGGTATTATCAAAGAAAGTTAATCCTATTCGCAAGAGACGTCCCCCTACATATTTAAAATATTATGTTAAATAAATGAAATGGCTGAGTTGCTGATTGCAGTTAAATTATTAGAGGAGAAATTTAGTAATCTTTCAAAAACCTATTTCTCATATTGTATGGCAAGTGGTCCGGAGTGGATAGACTTTTATTGTAATCAATCTGAGGAATTCGTAAAGGCTGCCCTCTGTTGCAACAAATACATTGAAACATTAAATTTTTTTCAACTTATTCAAGATCTAAAAGATATTGGCTTTGGTTACTATTTAAAAGACTTGAAGCAATTTATTGACGAGGATACTATTCTTCAAGAAATTGAAAAGGAAGAATAAATTTAATAATATTTACAATGGAGCAAATGGTTACTGAAATGTATGAAGAGTTTATTATATCTGCTGCATACTTCCAATATTTATCAATTGTAGGCGAAGAAGACGCAGAAGCACAAGATTTGTCAGCATATGTTAATAATATAGATCGAATGGAACAATGTAAATTAGCCGCTAAATTTTGTAATGATTATTTAAAATATAAAAATGAGTATGAACTTTTAAATGAATTTAGAAAATTAGATTTAAGGTATCATATTAATTGTATTCAATCATGGTTGGTTAATGCAAAATAAAAAGGTAATTAAGTTTTTTATATTTTTATTCATTCATAAAACAATTGTCATATAAAAATAACACATTTGTCAAAGCACACATACAAGGTGATTTTGAATGATAGAAGCATTTTGGTTCCATTAGCTTTAGCGCTGGTTGTTCATCTATTTCAATCACAGGCTTTTTAGAATATTTCTGTATAAAATCCTTTTTTTCGCTTCCTTTTACAAAAACAAAATCTGCTTTCTTCGTAAGTGTTTCAATTATTTTTGGGAAATGATGTAATGGAGTAAATCCATTATTCCAATGTATACAATGATAATTTTTCGTTAACCATACCGCCTGCTTGTGACAATCAGGTGAAAGAAACTCCATTGGAAAAGGCCTTTTAAAAATGTAATGAGTCATTTCATAACCATCAAAAGCTGCAAGCTCTTTCGGTATAAATTTATTTTTTTCATCCTTGAATCCTTGAATATCTATAACCAATCTCATATTTTCAAAGCAGCAAATTTTTTAATGAGACTTTTTTTACTTGAATAATTTGCAATTTCTTCTTTCAGTTGATTAATTTTAAAAATAAATTTTTCAATTTGTAGTTGTAGTTTTGATGTCATGACTAAAACTAAAAGCTTTTGAAAATTTCTTTAAATTAAATCGAAATATGAAAATAGTGGGGATAAAGTTTATAATTGTTTCACAATTTTAGTAAGAGGGTTGTAGCTAAATAATTTGTCATGTAAAATAAGACAATAAGCAGAAGTATCTTTTTTAATTGCATTGTGTGTCTCAAATTCAATTCTCATTACTACGGATCCCGTTTGAATTGTTTCTTTTTGATGGGAGCAATCAATATGTGTAATAGGACTAATGTTTTTGAATTGTTCAGGATTAAAAATGGGTTCATTTGGAACACCATAGTAAGACTGTCTAAAGTTGGCAAACATTTCGTATAAAGCAGAAAATTTGTTTTCTTCGAAATTTAAGTACAAATCGTGATAAGGATATCTTTCAGAATTTAAATATACTCTAATATTTGACAAGGTAATATTGTCAAATTTACTCATATCTTTAACAATTTTCCCTTTTCTGTTTTCTTGAAAGCCAATCACAACATGACGAGGAGCTTCTAGTTTACTAGTTGTTTTTACCGGCCATGTGTGACGGGTTGTTTCGGTTAGAGAAGAATATTCAACAAGTTCCCAACTCCTGAATCCTATCAATATATCTTTATTTGATTCTAATATTTTTGATAGAGCAAGTTGTTGTGGCATATCAACTAAAATGTGAGGAACTTTCCAATAAATTTTATCGAAAGTAACCAATGGAGTGTCAGGAGCAGTAACAAGGTGTGCCGGATCTTCTTTGAAAATAACACCATCTAAATCATCAGTTGATCTAATAAGAACCAATTCCTGTTTCATATTCATAATAATTTTTCTGTAATCTTCAAAAATCCTAAAAGCATTTTTAGTGGTATGGATACGGAGAATTTTCCATCATTATCAACTAAAATTGTATCACCTTCTTTCCGATGTGGAAACCAACCTGCATTTTCCAGTTTTAAACTTTCGTTGGTATTGTGAGAAAGGTAGCTTTTTAAGGTTGATGCTAATCCAACATTTCTTATTGAATCTATAGTAATTCCGTTTAGTTCATAGCGGATTTCTCTGAACAAAAAGGCTATACCATTGTTAATAAATAGCAATTCTTTCTTATATTTACCTTCTGTATTAGTTAATTTTCCTTCGATATAAAGTAAACTATCTGATGGTAGAGTGTAAGCATCGAGTTCTTGAATTGGGATCCTTATTTCATCATTGTAATCGAATTTTGAAGAAATATATGGTTGATATGTGTGAAGCTCAGAACTGACGATGGAATTGTCTACATAAAGCTTTTCGTTTACGTTTAATATGTTCATTATTTTAAAACAGTGAAACCCAAGGATGTGAGAAATTTACGATTATCTCGTCTTAACTTGTTGGTGTTGGATTTGATACTGAACTGTTGTTTAGGCTTTTTCTTTTTATAAGTTTTTACTTTGTTGATAGTGGTAGGGGCAAGTCTCATCCCAAGGGCTCTATTATATCTAACAACCATTTTATATTTCACTTGTTTGTAAATGCAACCTTACTGTTATAGTTTCTCCTCTAAAACTGATAAGTTCTCCGTCTTGATCAACTATTTTAACTGTTATATTGTTAATTGCTTTGACGCTAACTGGAAAATACAAAATGGGCAAAGGAGATTCAACTATTTTATACCCTGGAGCTACAGTTGGATAAAACTGGTGAATAATATGAACAGGTTTACCATTATTGTAAGAACCGACACAAATATTACAGTCAATACAAATAGCATTCACCTTAGTTATTTTTGCAACATTATCTGATTCTTCCTCTTTCATAGCTTCTAGTATCCTGCTATTAAAACCCAACATTTTTCCTATCGAATCTTCCTTGGTAAAATCAATTATTCTACTACACATTAAAAAAGTTTTTAGAGTATTAACATTTGCTTTTAAAAGAAAAAAAATTTTTTCATTCGGAAATAAATCTTCTATACTTTCTCTTATGTATGTTTCTATATCTGTAATGTCATAAGTTCCGTCGGGAATAACAATTACTTTATTATCTATATAAAAATTTCCATAACTATCAAAATATATTACATTTTTGTTATTTTTAATATAAGCAGTCCAATGAGATCCTTTATTTTGTTTTTTATCCAAATTTACAATACCACATTCTTTCAGATTAATTTTTTTTGGAAGTTCATCGAGCATAAAAACACCTCTAAAGCCAGTTATTTTTAACAGCTTTACATATTTAATAATATCATTGTTCGTAAGTGCTCTTTTTTGGAAAACTTATTTTGAGTTTTTTTTTTGTATAAATGTTTTCATTTTGATGGATCCTCCTTTATAAGGTCTAATAAATAGTCCCTTTCTTTATATGGTCTAATATATAATCCTTTACCTTCTTTAGAAGCATTTTGCCAAGTGTGATGTTATGTCTATGTATTTCTTCTAAAGAAGGTAAAG
>JAUTXW010000688.1:1927500-2002500 GCA_030620095.1 Kuschelorhynchus macadamiae
ACCTCCGCAGAACACAATTATCAACCTATCATCGAAGCAGTTATCCGAAGCAGAACATTCCGTTCTTTCCAGGGGCCAAAATTTCGCAATAGCACCGAGTAGCATTCCCGTAGAAGACATAGTATCTTCTGTTGAAGCAGCAATCAGAAGATTACCAGTGGAACAAGTCGATGAAGTCAGATATGAGACAGCGAAGATTATTAAAAATTCAAAACCAACGAAGTCGAACCTCTCCGCAGCCGAAAAATCCTTAAATGAAGACGCAAATATTCTGGTACTTCCAGCAGTTAAAGGCAACGCCACAGTTGTCATGGACAGAACAGAATATGTGGAAAAGGTAACTCAACTTTTGGACAACAACACATATAAGATTATGCAAGCAGACCGCACAAGTAGAATAGAAAGACGCATTACCAATCTGATCAACGCATCCAAACCACCAGCGGAGAAAAAATCATTAAAACCAAGCAGCTCCAAGATTCCCAGGTTCTACGGTCTTCCAAAGATACACAAGGACAATGTACCACTTCGACCGATCGTCAGTGCAGTAGACTCGTCCACATACGAACTAGGTAAATATCTTTTAAATTTTCTTAATCCATTTACTGGAAAACCAGATTCATTTATTAAAAACTCTGCACATTTCGTGGAAAAACTTAAGACAATCCAGTTGGATCCCGAAGATATTTTGGTCTGTTTCGATGTAGAATCACTTTACACAAATGTTCCTGTCAACGACTCAATTTACATTATATCAGACATACTGGATAATAATAATCTTGATAAGAACTTAATAGACCTAGTGGAAGCTTGTCTTACATCTACTTATTTCATTTTTCAAGGAACTTTTTATGAACAAACTTCAGGAGAGCTATGGGATCTCCTCTATCATCTGTGGTAGCGAATATCTGATTGACTGAAGATTGGACAATGCTTGCGATCGCCGAAAGATATTGTACCTTTCCAAACAGAAGGAGTATATAAAATTCCTTGCTTTTGTAGAGAAGTGTATGTTGGAGAAACAGAACGCTCAAAATCAACTAGACTTAAGGAACATGAACGATGTATTAAAAAGAAACAAATTGTTCAATCTGCTGTACCTGAACACCAGCATAACACTGGCCATTTCATAAACGTGAAGGAAACCAAGGTTTTAGCATCGGTTCCAGGTTTTTATAAACGAGAAATTTGAGAAAGTATTGAAATATTTAAACATACAAAAAATTTCAAAATTTCAATAGAGACACGGGTTACGGTCTATATCACACGTGGAAACCGATCTTAACACAGAGTCACGGTTCGGCGAGCACAAGTCGGGTATAAAAGCCCGCCTGAATCTCTTCGAGCTCATTCAGCGTTCAGATCTCGTAGAGTAAAGATCCCTGAAGATGCCTCGTGCAATCGAAGGCGAAACATCGGATAGTAATTCCAATTTGACATGGTCTAATCCCAAGAACCATGATTTCTTAACTCAGTTCAGTATTGAACCGGTTTGTCTTTTTTCTCTCCTTGCCAACAGCTTCGATTTGTAAGGAAAACTCTGTTTAAAACGTTCTACTATAGTGTTAATAAATGACTCAAACTTATGACTGGCCCCTAAGCAAGATTCCTTTACAAAGCCCCAATCAGTATATTCTAAGCGGTTGTAAAATTGTCGTAGTCCTTCGTCGGTTATTTGTCTAGAAAGGATCTTTAGAGATGGCGTCGTCGTTTTCTTTGTATTAATTTTAAATGTAAATTCTAACCCCATGGGATCAGATATTTTTAACCTGCTTAAGCTCAAAGTACAAGCGTTTGTATTTGGAGAAATATTTGTAAAAATATTATCTAAGCAGGAAGAATTTCTCGTTAGTTCAAAGTTAATAGCATGTAGTCCATATGACTCAAATATATTTATCAAACTAAGAGCATTTTTGTCCTTTGCATTAAATTTGACATTAAAATCACCTTTTATAATAACAATATTTTTATATGTAACTTTAACAAGAAGTATAGAAGTCCTTTCAAAAAAAATGTCAATGTCGCCCTTTGGTGACCTATATATTGTCATTAATCGAATGATGCTACAGTGAAAGGTCACAACTCATACTTTTTCAGTATCATAGTCCTTACGAACCATAATAGAGACACCACCGTGTAACGTTTTACTTCTAGCAAAAAAAAAATTAAAGAATATTGGGAAATATTTAATTCAACTCAGCATCAGTCATCCAATGTTAATTTAAACAAATAAAATCGATTTGCTGGTTTAGTAAGTACGTCTCTAATTCTAAGATTTTGTTTCGCAAACATTGAATATTTAGATGAAGCACACTACAACAAACATTTCGGTCCCTTTTTTTAACTAAAATACAGTGTGTCCCATTGTCCATCGTTGAAAATTCGAATCCGATTTTTCACTCAACTTCTTAGAGCTTGCAGACATAAGTCTATCATTCACCTTGTTTGTGGCTTCTTTCTGCAGTAACCAGGCAATATGTTTCTCAAATTCACCAGTCGTCACATCATTACTGTCTTCTTCAAAAGGTTACCGATTACCTTCTCTACTTCTGTGAATGTTTAGTCTTTGACACTGGTTCATTTGTTTCTTAGAATCAGTTATAATTGTTAGCATATGCTGCATCAATTTATCATTGTAAGTTGTTGTTTGGCATTGTAAAGTTACCATTTTCATTGTTGAATCCAGTCATGTAGTTGTCAAAAGGCAAGAAGCAGAATCCAGAATCCATGTGATGTACCACTCCTTTAACTGACATATTAAATTTGTAGACTAAATTATTGTAGTTTCCTCTATACCATTTTTATGGAGATCCAACAATGACTACATTGGTGTGATTAAACTAGCAAAAAAAGTGCTGCTTTTTTCTATGAAACATTCTCGATGTGGCAAAAGAAGCTTCATTCATAAAAATTATCTTATTTAAAAAATCAGCATCTTCTCTGATATATCTTACTATTTCATCACAGTAACTGCACTTACATTCTGTACCGGTATGAACTTATATGGGTGAAATTTATATTTCAAAGTGGTAAAAATTTTGTCGCAGAGTCTATTAAAATATAACGCAGCGTCAGGAATACAGCTTTCTGGATTTTCTAAAATCAAAAGGCTCCCCCGGATGCTGTATTTGAAAAATAATAATTTAGAGGACATTTTACCTTCAAAGAAAAGTAAGATATTCAAATCTTCCTATTCATTTCTAGACTTAGTTCTCGCACGAGTCGCACGAATGAACAGGACCCTCAACATTATGCGGACGAATTAACGAATACACGAATGAATGAACGAATGGTGAATTAACCAAATTTAACGATAGCAACTAATCTTGGTGACGTTTTACGGGTCTGTTTTTAAATATGAACTTAAACTATTAAAATATGGATGTAGCGTTTTATTGCATCCTTCATCTTCTGATACATATAGATCTTATTTTAAAATTGAGCCATTCTCTTTGCACAGAAGTTAGTGCAACTTTTTGCATTTTTGTCATGATTTTCTATTTTTCTGTAAACAGATATGTATGTAGTTTTTCAAGACATTAACCAGGGTAATTCAAGAGAAATTTACAATACACTCTCTATTTAACTGATTTACCTGTTTGTTTTATATACTTATTATAAACGTGAAAAATGTAATTGGAAACTTTAACGGTAAAGTTTATTTATTCTCCTCTTGATCTATTACCGCTTTGATCATGACGTATTACGTGTAACAAGTATAACGTCATAAACTTATTTTTGAAATATAACAACCCATAAATAGTTTTTAAGTAAAGTGGAACATTTTTAACTTTTAAGAGTATATTGAAAATGTGATTCCACTGAATGTCAAAACTCGACACTTCCGTTCAAATCGGAAGTTGATACCAGTAATAAATATTGACATTTCCGGTTAAACCAGAAGATAATTTCATCCAATGTATTTTAAGAAGTTAAAATAGGATAGGATATACCTGATGATATTCATTTTGAACTCCTGATATATTGTGATTATTGGTATTGAACTGATGTCGTCCACCTATATTTATATCCCATATTATAAAAAACGTCTAAATTGCTCTTTTAATAATTAGTAATAACATTAAAATCAGATGTTTGTTTCCAGGCCGCTTTGATAAATTAACAAACTTTTAATGCATTAATATTTTATACTTAAATATTTCGAAAACGGGTCATCGGAATATCAACAAGGTATATAGTTTTTGAAATCAGAAATAAAATATAACATACAGGAAGTTCAAATAAAAAAAAATAGTGTTATAATTTTCTGCACTTTGCGATGCGCATTTATTTTTTGCTACATTTCTAAAAGATAATACGCACAAAAAACCCTTTAAATTTTGTATATAAGGTTTTTTGTACCTCCTAATATACAGTCTCTGCGTAGAGCACAAAATATAAAAAAACCCTGCACATACATTACTATTAGACACATTACTCTTTTCTGCTTGCATGCAGTAAAAAATATACCTCTTTAGATGACCTCATCTATATTAATTAAAATTATTTCATAGAGACCTTTCCTTTATAGCGAAGTTTGTATGATAACATGGCAAAAGTTAGTAAAAGCTTTGTTAACCAGAACATGCATTCATTGGGCTTTTTGAAGCATAATATGTGTAGTTATGAGTTGCAAAATTAAACTTTTATCATTTATTAAGGATATTAACTTATAGCGATAATTACTGTAAAGCGTGGCAGTTTTAACTAAAGTAACAAAAGTAGGGTATATTTACTCGTTTGCGAAGCTGAATATTTCTGTATTCAAGTATCATTTCAAGATACGCCTATTTAGGGAGGAGGGGACAAATGCCCCCCCCCCAGATCTATCAACCGAAGCCAAATGTTAATTCCTTAACCAAATCAATATTCAACATCAAGCAAATTCAAGATATGTGGAAAGTGTGAAAAGATCGATATTAATTACAAAGAATGAAAATTGATTTTCAGGCCTCAACCACAACAAATAAAGAAACAGAACTTTCATGACAGCTTGTGGAAAGTCGTTTAAAATATAGGCTTAACTTAAAGAATGAGAGTGTGTTGTGTTGTCTATCGATATTGTTTCGATGTAAATGGTCCTGAAAGTACCTGGGAGATTCGGCGCGAAATATTCACGCGAATTGTACTTTTCTAAACTAAAATTTTAATAATAGGTAATAATGTCTACATATAATAAAGTTGGCTGTGTTATATTTTGGAAAAGATAATTTAAAAAGTATTAGAAATGAAGTAAAAATTCCGGATAATGCGAAAAGATCTACAAGTAGTTTGAAATAATAAGAAATTTTAATTTTTTGTGTGATGTGACATATTATAAAAATATTTCTTTTATCCTTAACCAGAAACAATCAAGTTGAGACGAGCATCCAAGCTGAAAAATTTGTCCGATATTCTACCTCTTTTCATCTCGCATATTTTACCATACCTATCTTTGTTTTTGTCTTCCATCGTGGAAAGCTATCATAGATGTGCTGTAATCGCACTCAGCACTGTTACCAAACTGTTTTTTTTTTTAGTTTTTTTTATCTCCGTCTTGCTGACTAATGTTTTTGCGATAGGAGAACTGTCATTTGTAGAAATAATTTAACTTGACAACACTGGCGTCCTTCGTGCGCCGCACCCTTTCCAGTTTGGATATGGAAATGGCCGCTTTGCGCCCTCTTTGGATTGTGTTACGTTTCGTTATGTGTTTTATTCAGTTTTCTCTGACTTTACGTAGTGTTATTGTGTATATTATAAAAGTATATTTATAGACAATAAAAAATTGTAAAATAAACTTAAGTAATTATTAAAACTAATAAAAAATACGGTAACTGTGTGTTAATTTAGCACGTGACTTATGTCAAAAAATTTCGCATATTTTGGTTTTGAAATAAAATTTGATAGGTACAATTAATTATTTATATATAGAACGATTTTAAAATAGTATACCAAGTTAAGCAAGAACTAATAAAGATAAACTGGTATTGGTATGAATTCAAGATGACGAAACAAAATGGTTGCAAATCTTATTCAATAGACTTTAAATTTCGCAAAAAATTAAATCTGATATAGGGATAAACTGGTGCGAAATCAACATGGTGGTGTGTCAGTATGCTTATTGAATTTATTTTAAATTATGCCTAAAACTCAAATGTGGCATAAGTAGAAACTGGTAAGATATTGGTAGGATCCAATATCATGGAACAAAATAGCGCCCAATAAAAATGCTTACGGTAGATAAAAACAATAAAAATAAGGGAAATAATCTAAAGCATTACGCAAATTTCAACTTCATGCAACTTTGCATTTTCTAATTATTAATGAAAAACCTTTTTCATTACGTGACAGTGGCGTACTATGCATTTACTAAAATAAAAATGAGAATGTCTGCCCATGCGCACACCTGTGGCTGAGTCCATTTTATTTCACTTGAATATACTAAGTTTCAATAAAATACTTTAAGGGTTTTTCCAAATTTTAATAAAAAACCTTTTTAGGGGTAATGTTTATATGAACATTGTTTCACAAACTGAGCCCAGAAATCAGTACTGAAAGTTGGGCTATGTACTTAATTAACCCTGTATAATCTTTAGGTTACGAAAAATAGAAAGGTCTAAGAAGGGTTTCCCAGTTGAGAGATAGTAGCGGAGGAAAGGTAATTATCCGATATACATTCCCTTCGGTTCTCTTGTGAAACTACTGTAGTTCGCGTTGTCATTTATAATAGAAATAATGCTTACAGTCAGCAATGTCAAGTGCCTTCTGACCTAGTTAATTTATTCGTTAATAGTCTACGCAAAATATAGTTGGGAGAATCTTAGCCTGTAAGTGTTTGTATCAGTTCGATAGCATTATGTCTTTACATAATCGTCTCTGAATCGACTACTTAACCCTGTAACCGTTTCTTATTGCACTTTTACTTTTTCTTTATCTCTCTGTTTATTGATGTTTTTAAGAATGTTTTAAAAATAGAATTATTTAACCCCGAAGACCTCAAAACAAAAAAATTGAGGTTAATGGAAATTCCTTGACCAAATCAATAATCGACATCAAGCAAATTCAAAGTTTGTTGAAAGTTTCCAAACGAAACAGAAAACCACACGACGGGGAATGGAAAGATTACTTTGTGAATGACAAATCACTGAAAGGTCGACACTACTACAAAGAACGAAGATTGATTCTTAGACTTTTGCCAAAATAAATAAAGAAGTTTCATGGCGGCCTATGATACAGGCATATAAAATGTAGGCTTAGATTAATGCATATTTGTATCTCACAGTATTTTTATGGTTTGTACAGGTTGATTATCAAGTGAATATTTTTATTTTCTAAAAGTTTTTCGTTTTCGATATACAACTAAAGCCTCGAATTAAGCAGAGGAAAAAATATTTGTTAAATGTTCAAAAAACTCGTCCAGGTTCACCATTTAAATATATCGGGCTTAACAAAATATTCATAACAATTCCCTACTTTTCCTTCCAAATGAACAACTAGTAATTGATTCAATGTGCCGGAAATATTCGTGGGAAACAAAATTTTTTTCTCCTCGGGGGGTTTTTATAAACCTTTTCAAAATTTCCACAATTTTTATTAACGTTTCATAAAAAAAAAATCAGCATTAAAAAGTTTATAGTAATACATATGGATTTTAGATAACGCCGAAAAAAAAACTAGTGGTTTTAAATCCGGTGACCTAGCAGGCCATGCCTAAATTTGTATTTTAGTACCACGCCCGTATATTTGAAGATGAAGGGATTCATCTTCAAATATACTTTTCAATCTCTAGCAAGTCGTACGGCTAGAGTGTGCTGACGCGTCGTCATGCATGGGAAGGAAAAATATTGAAAAATTCCTTGTCAAACTCTTAGTGAACGGTTGTGCTGAAAATTGATCTTAACGATGGAATGTGAATTTTTTCCACTTTAAATGAGATTATTATGAAAATTCGAATTTGGTGTATTGATAACATAAAAACAATTGAATATCGTTTCCGGTTTCCCGGACTTCATGATTTTATGGATATTTTATGTTTTTTGAACTCTTTTAACAATTCTAAACAACTTTTGTATAATATAACCTATGTCTAAAATGTATAGTTTTTTTGGTTATTTACACTTTATTCAAGACTTCATCCACCAAATGTCAAAAAAGAAAATGGTTCGAGTTTTAAAAAAATGTGTTTTTCGCAAATCGATTTTTCGAGTTTTGATCAGACCTTGTACCATAACGGATCAACTGACTGGAACAAAACCTTCACTACCCAATCCTACTTTTTTATCCTTTATCCACATATGAAAAATTCAACGTCCATGGACCGCTGCAAACTTGAACATTTGATACCCTATTTTCATTTTGTTAATGCTTATCTAAAGCGAAAATCAATATTACTAGCACTTATTTAATTATACCACCGGCAATATTGGCCATGGATTCAAAATAATCTACTGTTTAAAGGAATCTTCTTTTAGTTTATTTATATTTTAAAAACGAAACGAATATGATAAGGTGAAAACAAATGAACTTTATTATACCCTAAGATGATTAATATTAATTAATAATCAAAGAAATAGAAAAAAGAACGTACCTTATCATAATTAAGAATTTCGAAATCACGACCTTCTTGTTCAATTGTTGGTTGAGTTATACTAATATTATTAATAGCACTAATAATTCGATTTCTTAAAATGTCCAAATTTTCAATTTGAGTTAAATAAACTTTTTGTTTGATTTGACCTCAAAAGAAAAAATCTAGAGGTGTCAAATCAGGCGAACGCGCTGGCCACCTTGCAGGTCGATTCGTTCCTATCCATTGGTCCTCAAACCTGTCATTTAAATAAGTTACACATATTCGTGCATTATGGGCCGGTGCACCATCTTGTTGAAAGTAGATGTTGGGAATTTCTGCAAGAGGTAAATTGTACAAAAAATTGGTAACTGTTGTTTCTAAAAAGTTTAAATAAGTCTGTGCTGTAAGGGGAGTAGAAACATTTGGATCAGCATTCACACATGCCAAAACGTTTATTTCACCTTCTTCACTAGTAATGAGCTTTTCTTCATTTTCATTTTGGGGAACTGTTTTCAAATGTTGTACTAGCCACGGAAAATAGGCATAGCAGGGTTGGTTTTTGTCGGGGTATCGCTCTGCGTAGAGTGTTTGAACCTGCCTTTTATTTTGCAAGCACTCGCCATAAACGAGAAGCATATCTATTTGTTCCGCCCTTGTAAAACGTGCCATTTTAAAGAGATTACAAAGAACTTTTAGTCTACTCCAATAGAGACTCGAAATGCACGAGAATTTACAAAGCTAATATGATTATTTTAATTCTAGTAAAATATTTTTTATAGGTAGTTATCGCACTAGGTTAAGTTATCATTTACTTAACTTTCATAAACAACTGCAAACTGAAAATGAGGTACCCTATTTTTATGATTTTTTATTTATACAAAGCGAAAAATATATATAATATATATATATATATATATATATATATATATATATATATATATATATATATATATATATATATATATATATATATATATATAATATATATATATATATATATATATATATATATATATATATATATATATAAAATGTGTTTTCATTCCGGGTGTACATCCGTTCACTACTGTCGCGTCGTTCTGAAAAGAAGAAAAGTAATTTTCCATCCGTGAAGGAGTAAAAAATCAACATATATATATATATATATATATATATATATATATATATATATATATATTTTCAATGAGATTGTAATTAGAAGTTGATAATATACACGATATTTATATATATATATATATATATATATATATATATATATATATATCTTTACATTTTAATTTACTGTAAACAATACCAATGTTTGTAACATTACGTTGTGCTATGTTTATAAGTTGATAATATATATAAATATAGATATATATATATATATATATATATATATATATATATATATATATGTATATAAATATATATATATATATATATATATATATATATATCTATATTTATATATATTATCAACTTATAAACATAGCACAACGTAATGTTACAAACATTGGTATTGTTTACAGTAAATTAAAATGTAAAGATATATATATATATATATATATATATATATATATATATATATATATATATATATATAAATATCGTGTATATTATCAACTTCTAATTACAATCTCATTGAAATTCCAGGCATATTCCCCATAGTTAATAAAATTTTACTTGCTTAGTTAACTTCTCTTGAGAGGTTTTCCCCCTCTCGATCTGGGGTTACGTATTTTAAATTTGATGCCTTAATTGAGTTAGGATAAAGTTGGAAAAGTTATTCGATAGGAAAGATATTGCTCTAAGAGCGATACGAATATAGAGATCAATTCGGCATATAGAGGGGAGATATTGCTTTAGATAAAGTGTTATTTTCTAAATTTATTGAGCGATTAAATGTTAGGAAAGTTTTTTTTTATAATATTAGATGTATAGTCGTGTTTTGTAAGTTATAAAATCTTATTAAAGTTGTTAATAATGTTATTCTAAATAGGAGACTCGTTTATTTGTTATTTGAGAGGTATTCAATAGTATAATATGGAATTTAATAGATGAGGTTGTTAGATCAAATAACAAAAAAATTTAAAATTAATTCTAAATTTAAATATTAACTAACAACATTCCTAGAGTCTAAAGGCACAAAAACCGGATAAATCTATTTTTCAAATTTGGAAAAAATCAAAAATAAAACTGAACATATCCTTAATCATATAAAACGGAAGTTTTGATTTACTTTATTATTTAAACCCGTAAGAAATAATAATAAGCACGTAAACTTATTTTTTGAAAATATAGAATTGCTTCAAAACTTCTACGAAAATATTAATTTTTTTGGACTCTTTCATTTTATACATCATAACTAATTACAGACAGGTACAAAACATAAAAATGATTGTTAATAAAAATATTTAATTTTTTAAGTCAGTGGAGATCAAGAACTGAAATTTGGTACATTTTAATAGCAGATTAAGTACTACTTTCTATGTATGTTTCGTAATTAAAGATTTTCAGATGGCGTTTTTTTTAACAAATCCAACACATCCAAAATTTTAAAAAAATCCGCCGTTTCTACTTCTCTCGTAAATATTAAAAATCTTCTAACATATCCAGAATTTAAAAAACTCCGCCGGTCGGTCTATCTGTTCGCGGCAAACTGTTTGTTCGATTGACTTCAACTTTTGGTCGTATGGGAATAATCTTATCTCTAAAATTGACCGAATTATAGCTTTTTTGCTGAAACTTTGCCAAGCTACATAAATGTTAATGGAAAAACTTAAACATTGCTTTTTTTTTCCTGTTAGAGATAGAAAATTGTAGAGAAAATTCTTACACTCTAGATGAAAGACCCTTCTTTTAAGACAAATTTGTTACTCTGTTCATTAATTTGTCCTGAAAATGGCAGTTTTTTATTGTAACCTTGCATTTTGCCAAGGTACCTACTTGATTTTCCAGAAGTGGTATTCTAATAAAATAAAAATTATATGAATTTTATAAAACTTTTTTATGAACGCAAAATAATAATAGCAGGATAAAAAAGAACTCTAAGAATATGCTTAGTACCGAGTAGTGCCTCCTCTAGCAACTCTGAGAGCTTCTAATCTGCCTGGCATACTTGAAATTAGGTTTCTTATTCTTTCCATTGGTATACGGACCCATTCTTCTGGTAACGCATCTGCCGATTCTGCTAGGCTTTCAAGAGACCTGTCGAGCGAACGCACCCTTCTCCCTAATTCATCCCACAAATGTTCTATTGCATTCATATTGGGGTTTCTCGCAGGCCACTGTAATGTGGCGATGCCCGCAGTTCCTAGGAAGTTCTGCACTATTACCGCGGTATGCGGTCGGGCATTATCCTGCATCAGAATAAAATTGTTACCAGCTAAATCAGCAAGAGGTAACACATACTGCTCTATAATGTCATTGATGTAAATTTAGGCTGTCATTGACATCCTGCTATTTAAGATTTTTAATACATAATTTCTAGCAGAAGTGAATTTAAAGGTTAGGATACCTGCAAAAGTCTAAAATTATTGTTATACCTGAATATCGTTCTGCAATAGTGCGAAACTGCGGGTATCTCCACATTATAGTGCCTGCGAAAAGCCTCGATATGAATGCAGTAAAACTTTTATGGAATAAATTAAGAAGCGTGCCTCTGGAGAGCCTAGCAGAATTGGCAGTTATAACATCAAAAAAATGGGACGGTATACCAGTGGAAAGAATAAGAAACTTAATTTTGAGTATACTACAAGATAAGAAGCTCTCAGTGTTGCTATACACAAGCCAATATTTGGTACTAAGCACAATTTTCAAATTCTTGTCCAGTTATTGTTATTTCAAGCTAAAAACAATTGTCTGAGTTTTTCCATTAACAACAATGCAGTTGGGTAAGATTTCAGCAAAAAAGCTATAATTCGTTCAATGTTAGAGATAAGTCAGTGATTCAAAAAAAAAATGCTCGCAAAAAAAGGTCTGTCATATAGGGTGTAAAACGTTTCTTTAAGAATCCTCCTAAGACATAGAGCAAGTCAAAAAAAAAAAGGAAAAAAGCATAGTTTTAGTTTTTACATTATTGTCTAAGAATCTTTCAGAAATTTTTTATTTGTTTCATTTTTGCAGAAAGACAAAGGTATTACCTATCTTCAAAAAAAAAAATTGTTTAAAACCAATCCACTGGTTTACAAGATATAAGACATGGAACTTTAGAAGATATAAGACATGGAAGATAGCAAAACAGAATGGAGGCTTGATAAAATATTTTTAATATCAGCTTGAAAAAATGTCTTACTAGATTAATTTCTAATTTTGTGTAAACCGTCTGGGTGGTATAGAGATAAACTAGTAAAAATGTAGTAGGAATTCAAGATGTCGGCCAAATAAAATATGCTTAGTATCGAGTAGTGATACTCGATACTAAGCACTGACATACTGCACAATACTGATAGTTCTAGCGTTCCTAAATAACAAATATCATGTTTTATCAATTCCGTCGGTTTGTCTGTCTGTCTGTCAGTTCGCGGCATAGCTTAAAAACTACTTACACGATCAACTTCAATTTTGTATCAAAATTTAACGGTCATATGGAAATGACCTGGTAATATTTTGGTAAAAATCCAATGTTGGGCAACAAGATAGCGGCCTAGTGAAACGTAAAAAAATGATTAATGAAAAAGTGATAATCTATTTACCTTAAAATTTTCACGAAAATAAATTGTTATATAAGAATAAATTGGTGTAAATCCAAGATAGCAAAACAAAATGGCGGTCTAATAAAATATTTGAAAATCAAACTACGTACTAGATTAATTTCAAATTTTGTGCAAGCATTCAGTTTGGTATAGAGATAAATTAGTAAATTTGTGGTACAAATTCCAGATGGCGAGAAAAAATGGTGGCCAAATAAAGTGTTTAAAATATCAGCTTAAAAAAACTTCTTATTCGATCGACATCAAGTTTTGCACAAAAATTAAATGTGATACAGAGTTAAACTAGTACTAATTCAATATGATGGAACAAAATGGCGATGTGTCAATGTATAAACTACTCATTCAATTTATTTTAAATTATGCCCAAAAATTAAGTGTGGCCTAGGTAGAAACTTCTACAATTTTAGTAAGAAAAAAAGTGGAACAAAATGACGCCAAAAAAAAAGTATGTGTTACTAAATGACTATTTACCGAACTAATTGGACCACACTTTTCTATTCCTAATAAAAGAAAAGATCCATTACGAGGGAAGTTCCAGGTAAAGAAAATGGATAGATTTTTATGGAAAATATTGAACCTGCCACTGAACAAAGAATTGTTGTAAAGTTGTTTTATACCTAACAAAACAGGTTTAGTTTTACCTAAATTGGTTAATTGTTAAAAATAGTAGAAAAACTATCACCAGGTCACTAAAACAAAGAAATTATTTTAAAACTGAGTCACTAAAAAATATATTTATTTTATCTGCTATTTTGTCTTTTTTTTTATTTTTTTTATCAATAAGTGGATATGATATTGATCGTTAGTAGCTGTTACTTGATGGATACGATATTTTGTTCATTCTGCATTATTTCTAGCTATATTAGCTGCGATATTTTTAATATAAGACAAACCTCCTCTTTTTATGTCGGTTTAAAATAAGAACTTACTGACCTTTCTGACTGACATATTTTTGCAATTTTCGCACAAACAAAATATTATTTTTAAAACAGATAAAGTAACAAGACACACAAATATGTTTATCAATTTACTTCCCTTGGCTAACAATTTTCAATTTCAGCTTAAAAGATTAACAAGTCAAGCGATAATCCCTGGGGAAACTCCATTTTCGCTGGTAAACAGTTTATCGAACAATCTGTTAAAATTCGATTTAGTTAGTTAAATTCCTTATAGATGGGTTTTCTTACAGACAGAAGACACTTATTTTAAATTTGAGGGCTTAATTGAGTTTAGAGTAAAGTTTCGAAAATCGCAAATAGCCGGCATTCGTTTTCACCCAGTAAGAAAAAGATGAGGTTTGTATTTCAACGTAGATTATAAAGTTCAAAATTAAAATTTTAATGTAATTTGGTATAAGTTGAAAGTAGAGGCAAATTACCGATTTTGAAGGCAAAGTTTCGGTAACCTAACCCAGTCTGTTTGTGGACGGATTGTGATTTGCAAGTTTACGGGTTTGAATATGCCAGAAATAATTCCTCACTTATATGGCATTTACATCTTTAGAATATAGGCAAGGGTAATACGCAGTCGGACGCAACACTGACTCTACTAGAAAGCCTGGAATCATATCATCATAAGTAGTTATTCGCGCAATGAACAGCTGAGTTGTGATGTCTCGACGGGCATATTGTTAGACACTGTCATGTCAATGCACACTTTTCGAAGTTTGTTTAGATTGATTATTCGTTATTAAGTTTTTTTTCCTGGCTTTTCAAGTGATTTTTTAGTTTTTCTTGAATGTAAGTATACTTAATACGGATAACTACAAGTGTATATTGTCGATTTCTAATAAATAAAGCTTGATTTTTACTTAAATAGCCATAATAGATATATGTGTATTTTGGCTATAATTTCTTTTTTTTTTACTTTTTAGATTATTATAGCAATGAAATCAATTATCAGGTTCTCAACAATAATTCAAGTTTTATAATTTAATGAATCTTGCCAAACAATTTGCACTTCATCTGATGCAAGACCATTGTTCACGTGTTTTTCGTAAAATGATTTTGCCCCAGCCCAAATTAATTATATTGCGTTAAACTGGCAGTGGTATGGCGGCAGTCGTAAAACCTCATGTCCATTTTCCCGTACTATTTCATCTACGGCATATATTGTTGGTTTTTTAATAGATTTTGCCATTAAAAGAAGTTCTAGTTTCATCATATTGGGTAAAGGATTTAATTAGCCAGTCATAAATATCATCTTTCTTCCAGGATGAAGTAGGTTGTTTATTTAAGATTCTTGAATGATAAGATGCATTGTCCAGAATGATTAAAGGTGGAGCATCTAAATTTTGAATCAGTTGTTCTTTTAACCACTTTTCAAACAGTTCACAGTTCATATTATCATGGTAGTCCATACTTTTGGATGTTGAAGAAAACAGTAAACTTGCACCTGGGAGAAATCCTGTTGAAGAACCTGCATGCAAAATGATGAACCGTTTTCCCATCCCACATCTTTTTTTTCTCTTGACACTTTTTACAGACTCGTCCTGCCAAGATTTCGAACCACTTCCATTAGAAAATATCCAAGTCTCGTCTAAAAATACCACTTTTCTAAATTTTGAATTAACATTTTCCGTGAATTTCTTTAAAAACTAGATACGCTGACTTGCTATATGTGGCAACCCGCATAAAAATCTTCGATTACAGTCTTTTTTATATCGAAAACCCAACATTTTTATTAATTTTGACAACGATTTTAGTTCAATTTCCAATATGCCTCGATTTTTTAAAGCTTCTTTTAAAACTTAAAGGGTTATGTTAGTTTTTGATATGTGTAAATTGCATTACGAACATCCATTTTTACATTGTCTCTTAAGTCTTCTGTCTTTGGCTTTTTTCGTGTACATTTCTTAATCTTCTTCGGTAGTAAATTATGTTTTTTTATGCACAATTTTCTGCACAGTCCTTATACCGATTCCCAGAGCTTTTGCTACTGTCTCCTGGATATTGGCCGGTGAATTTTCATTTTCGTAATATTTTATTAGATTTAATACCATTTTTTTCCCTTGTGGGTGCAAAAAACCCGAAAATTGTTTTCTATTACTCATTTTGTCACTGACTTGTCAATCTGACTTTCAAGTGACATCGCTCAAAGATTTTTGCAACTGCTGGTATTTATATGTTTATCCTCTTTTTTCATATGAAAATATCATAGGTCTATCTAACTCATCTTCCAGATTTTACGTGGAGGATATGATTACACGTAATAAAAGAAAAACAAACTTAAAAAGTTTGTCGTTGATAAATCGTATGACCCGCACGATAACACTGCTTTTGACTATACTTGCAAATTAAACTTGCTGAATAACATTGAGGAATCTATGTGCAAATGCTCTCTTGTGTCATCTTATGGCTACATTGCTAATATTTGCTTATCATAATATATCCGTAACAAATGGAATAAAAGCCATAGATGTTTTTTTTTTTTCTGAAATATGCCAGAAAACACTAGGCCAATTGCCAAACGAAACCTGTTTTGTCGCAAGGAATAACCGTTTGACTTTCAGGAATTTTGATTCTGTCCTGTATGATAAATAAAAGATTCCCAAGGTGGGAATAACATAACATAAAAAACTCAGGTAAAATATATTTTATTTTTAATAATTATTCAGTCGGTGGGTATATTAATCATTAGTTTTATTGAGCTTTAAAAATTGTATTGTGTTTCAGTTACTAATTCTGTTCTATGTATGTATATATCTAAATTATATGTTAAAAAAGTTATTTACTACAAACATCTCGAAAGGGATTAATTTTGTATATTTTGCCAGCCTTCTCAAATGAAAATACGTTTTTTTTCACCACTGAACATCCCAGCGTAATGATTTTTAGCTTATTGGGAGTTGTATATAATGTTTTATGAGTGGTTGTGGTAATCATCAATTATACACGTCATTTAAATAAATTGCTTATCAGTAATGCCACTGCTAGTCTATTAAATGCAGTTACCGAGGACGTCCATAAGTTGTGTATTTTGAAAAATGTCCTCTAATCGCTAAACTTACATATTAAAAGCACGCCACGCTCCCGTATCTAAATGTTGTTACCTCCCCCCCCTGCGGACGCCTTTGGCAGTTAATTTGAGCTAGGTCATATGGAATGATATTTTTGTAAACTCGTTAGTAAAAGCTGGATCGGAAATAACAATTTCAACAAATATTTAATTTTTTTTCAAAAGTTGATAAAAACTAAAACGGGTTTTATTGTATAAAAACTAAAACTGATTTTATTGTATAAAAATATATGAATATGACAATTATTAATTACTGCCTCTTGCAATATCTGAATATTGTTACTAGCTATTTCCGATCTGACATTTGCTGACTAATGACTAATTTATCTGCTGCCTCTAGCTTTTTTTATTCTTTTCAGTAAATAAGTAACATATAGATGGCATAAAGACTTTGCAATGGGGACAAGAACACAAAACTAATGGGAATATTTGAAAAAACCGAAATGCTACCGTTACTTCCACAGCATTGTGGCTTGATAAGGGTGGATTTATTGCAGGGAGTACTGATGGCCTAAGGGAGAACATTATACATGTATTAATTTTTTTTATTTAGGTAGATACATACCATTTTTAAGTGAAAATAAAAAAATGTAAAATATTTTTTTTCATAGTCCCTACAACAAATTATATATAATAAAATGTTGAAATAAACCTTTATCTTATCTTTAATTATAAAAAAGTACTTTTAGTAAGTGATTTAAATATAATATAGGCTTCCCCCCAGTTTACGTAATCGGCAACAGTAATTTTATAAATCAGCATTGGGAAAATTTAGTTATACAGAATAACTCTCTATAGAAGTCTAATAGTATATTACATATTGTTCAAACTGAAAGTTTTCAAGCGAGGTAGGTTATAGGACAAATAGTAAACTATTTTTCTCACAACCACAAAGAGTCTTCAGTAAGTCTTTAGTTACTTTTTAATACTAGTATTGAAAAACTGAGTAACTGATTTGAAATAGATTAAAAGTAGCCTTTAGCTTTTTTTTTACTTACCATCTTTCAGACACTATGCTGCGGAAATTTTTCTTAACATAGGTGTGATATAAAGCACTTTCTAGCGTAAACAGTCCTCTTTTGTCAGTTTCACATGTAGCTGCATGAAAAAAAAATGTGTCTAACAAATTTATTTCAATTCCCATTGGTAGGAAAACAACGCAACAAAACCTGCTTCTGTAAAATTAGTTGAAAAAAGAAACAACCAGTTTTTTTTATGAATTTTCTAGTTTTTGTAAAACCTTTTTTCTTTCCTGTCAGAGGAAGGATTATCTTAATCGGGCGTAATATTCTATTATTTATTTCTATTATTTATTATGAACTAACATACAATATATCTTTAACATAATGAAACAATATCTACATTTTCATCACACTTTTATTCACAGACTAATTAACAGATACACAAATATATACATACATATGTACAACTTAAACTACGCAAAAGAAACTAATATAATATTAAAAAGCTAATAAGATTTTTTCAAAATAGAAGAGTAATAATTATATAAGATATACATCGTTACATAAATTTAGATTGATTTTATTCTTGCTAGGGTTTGTATGGATATATTCTACAGTTCTTACCGACGTGATAGGGTTTTTGTTGATAGCTTGTAAAATGTTTCTGTCGCAATTTTCATTGTCAATATTGTATCCGCTTCTAGGTTGTTCTAAGACCCCATGGTTAATTAAGTTAACTGCGATTTTTCTGAATTAGATTTTATGAGGCTGCCGTCATTCGGGGTACCTCTCGAAATACCTTGCTGAGGTAATGTCGTCGTTTCTGTGTTAACTGCAAGTACAGCGCCATTTTCAACAGGTCTCGACAATTTGTGTGTCAGCGTACTACTTATTAAAACACAACTTTGGTACTTTGAATTATTTAATGTCAAAGTCAAAGCCCACTTTTGTTACAAATAAATCATGGCCGCCTTAGAAAAAAATTGAGACCTAACTTTACGAAGTGTGATATTTCGATGATTCTCAAATTTTGTATGCACTTGTGACACATCACTAGACTGGAAAAGTTATGCTCTTTCCAAAAATCAAAAAATTCAATATGACAGCCATGTCATGAAGGGTGAGAGGGGTTGCGGAATAATAAAAGACGATAAAAAAGTGTCCGAATGTCACATTTTGACAGCTGTCAAATTTACTGTTATGGATTTACGGGCAAAAAACGAAATCCCCCATTTTCGGTTTTTCGCCGATATTTCCAAAACCATTGACCGGTCGTAAATCTAAAGCCGGGTACTTAATGCGCGAAACACTGAAACAAGGTGGTCCATTATAATTAAGAATACAAATGATCCCTTGAAGAATGACTGGTGATTGTCGAAGAGTATAGTGATACAACACGGGAAACTCTATGTGATCATTCAATCATTCAAGGTTGCTATTAATTCAAAAGATGAGAATACAATCTGTGATTGGCCTATTAATGTCACTGTGAGACCCTTTGTATTTAGGCGTCACTTTCAATCAGGTGCTCAAACCACTTTTTAAAGAAATATACCCCATCAGAAAAGATATTTTCGTGGAGACAATCACAACAACGCATTAAACGTGGATTACCAAAATGTAAGGGGCATGATATCGAAGCTCCATGAATTGACCCATGCATTGGTGTTAGATGACCATAAAATAATTTTGTTTTTTAAAACATGGCTTCATGATGGTTTTATAGATGGCGAATTGGTCCTTTACAATCATTCAGTGTTTAGATGTGACACATCTAAAGCAACCAAAATTCACATCATAGGAGGTGGTGTCCTGAGAGCAGTAGAAATATCTATAATTGCTAAACAGATTAAAATAAATATTATTTATGTAGAGCATTTTTCTGTAGTTATTTCCCTTAATGATGTTAAAGTTTTACTGGGCAAGGTTCATTTACCACCACCTCTCAAAGACGATGTGGGCATTTTAGTTTCGCGTGTTGTTAAGTTTCCTCTAAAACGTTTCTCATTTAACCTTTGCTGTAGGTATAATAGGAGCCGAGATCCCTATATAGAGAAGCAAATCTGAGACTGTATACTGCCAAAATTATGGAAAAAGGCAGTATCTGCAAACCTATAAGTTTCTAATAAAGAAGCAAAAACTTTGCGGTCCTAATTTTTTACGTTGATAGAAAGCCTAAAAAAGCTAATGCAGTTTATAACGGCAAGCCCTACAGTTAAAGTTAAATATACTGTTGACTTTTACCTTAAATTATCTGCTTTTTTTTCAACGTACTTAGCTAATTTCTAAAAAACTAGTAGCTGTTTTAATTATTTTCTAGGTATTTGGATGTCAAAGGCAGCCTTTACAGGCTTATCATCAATATTGCTTGATCTGGCGGTCACAGCTGTTTTCTGTAATCTTTGGAAAGTTTTTGACTATGTGGATCGTAAAATACTGCTCGAATTGTATGGTTTCAGGGGTTTGGGACAATGGTGGTTTTTTTTCATATCTCTCAGGCCTGTAACATGGTTATAAAGTGGGTATTTAGTGTATTTAAAATTATTTATTTATTTTATTTATTTACTTGAGACATAACGAGCTATCACAATACTGAAATTAACTAAGATATGATAAGTAAAATCAAAGGTACTCTGTAGGCTTCTTCGTAAATTATAATTTACAATGTTATCAAATATATTTGGTAGTATAAATTTAATTAAACATTTTAACTCATCAACGATGGTATCTTCTTCTTTAATATATTTATTTTAACTAGCAGGTGGTTCATTAAAATAAAATATTTGGTTTTTAAAGACAACTTAAAGATCTATTAACAAAGAAATAAGGATTTGAATTATTCTACAAAAATAATACTTAAAAACTAATAACAAAAAAATATTTAAATCTAGAAAATGACAGAATTTACCTAAAATCCTCAAACTTAGTGCAAAAGAAAAAAAACCAAAACCTTTAATTAAACCGTAAATTTAACTCTTGAAAATACATTCAAACTACCTCCCCAAATAAACACTTGGATCAAAATAAGATATATTTGATAAACCCTCAACTTTCACAACTCACTGCATACTTAAAGCCCTATAAACCTCCACAAAAGAAGAATTTAAAATCAACAAGAAACAAAACTCTGACACAGACTGAGTCTTGTTTTACAAAACAGAAAAAGCTCGGCACCTAAATTGACAAGAACTGCCTCTCGTTGGCTGAATTACATTGCGTCGTCATAGACGCACACTGAACCCTTAATTAATAAATACTTCATAGGTGTCGCCTAAAGCTCTACTTTATGTATGTAATTGGAAAAAAATAGTTACATTTCCGTCTAAATAGGATAAAAGTACCCTTTATATAAATGTCTAAAACTTAAACTAACTTATCAGCGTTGTGGTTCAAAAAGAACATGGCAAAAAAAAGAAAGGCAAAGAACAACCCTCTTTGCAAATCCTTTCCGAAGGAAACAATGCTTTTAAAAAAAACATGGAAATTTTGAAACGCCTTCTATTGTAAAATATTCTATGGTATTTTTAACATAGTAAGTTGACAATTTATTATAATTGAATCGAACCAAATAAAATGTTTTAATGATTATTAGCTTTAACTTAAATGAAAGCCTTCTACGCCGCAGGTCCAAATGGGACCTTGAACTCTCGAAAGGAAGGCATAGACGATAATCACTTGAGAAGGTTTATCTTTACATAAAACTGTCTATACACTCTAGAAGATAGCTTTTGAAATAAATGATATTTATTATTTTGTTTAGATTTTAAAAACTCTCAAAACTAATATTAGATAGCTTTACTTTAACGACTTCTTTGAAATACTCATGTTTAGCATTTGTCATGAGAAAAAAATAAATTAAGAATTTGTATACTCTGTTCTATTGGTATAGTCTATTCCGTTACAGGCCGAAGCCAGTTGGTAACTGATTCTGATGGGCGGTATTCGTCATTCAAAATTAGTTGCAGAGTTCCGCAGGACTCTGTTTTGGGTCCCCTCTTTTTCTTAATTCATATCAATGACCTTAATGGTGATCCACTCCCTGACAGCCATGTGACAATATTTTTGGGTGCATTTGTTGACAAGAGTTTGCGCTTCCAAAATCACATCTTGAGTTTGAGCATAAAACTTTTTTCAGGCTGTTCTTTAAACTTGGAGGAGTGGATGAGGAATTCAATTCTGGGGTTTCAGTAGCCAAAATTTGCTTAATATCTTTCTCGTGCTGCAAAAGAAAGACGTTCGCTTCATTGCTGGTGAATGTCAAAGAGAATCTTGAAGACCCTATTTTTTGTCACAAAAAAATTCTGCTCTTTGTTTATCCTCGAGACAGCATCTCTAATATATAAAAATCAAGAAAATATCCAGCGTCCTGCAAATCATCCAAACACCCGGCAAGCTTTAGATTTGCCTCTTCCAGTGCCGACTAGTTGATTTATAAAAGTAGGAGTTTTTTAACCGTTTGCCTTTTCATATTATAACAACTAGGTTATTTAAACAATTTAAACGGGGTCTAAAAATATATATATATATATATATATATATATATATATATATATATATATATATATATACTATATTTATTCTTTGATATTCTTTTAGCTGTACCCTTTTACATATATTTGTACTTAAGTATATTTGTTTTTATGCTGTTATATTTTATAAGGTTAAAGCTTGTTTAATGTTTTTTTTTTAAATTTTATTAGACTTTAGTTTCATAGCAGGTATGCTTTGTCAATGGAAGTTTAATTTTTTCGTTAATAAAGTATTTTGAGTTTGAGTTTGATATATGGTCTTTCAGGTTTAAGGCGGTTAGGTATATACAAGTTACTAATACTACTATTTGTATATGTTGGCTACTAGAGGAGAAGCTAGTATTTCCCATTATTCAGAAAATCACTTCCTCAAGAAAATGAAAAGATGAATGAAGAAAAGCATTTTTAAACTATGGGTTAAATGAGTTAAAGTAATGTGAATTAATGATCATAGTATTTCATATTTATATTTAAAAAAGCACAGAAAATATCACTCGGTACAAACTTTTGCCGAATCAATTTATAATATTAAAATTCCAGGTAACAACAACGTAGAAGAAAAAAACAAAAACCGGAAAAAGCCAATATTTTTGAAAACCAAATTGACCTCGTTAGCTTAATTCGGTTACTAATTACCGGAACTAGATTGTGAGCGACATGAAAAAATCAAATCCTGCAGACATGTTTTTATCGACCATATTAAACAACGCGCATTGTATTTTGCCTATAGGCCTGGCGGAAAGCAAATATCGAGGATTAATAATACAGCTAGGATTTTAATTAAAATTGAAAAATGTGACGCATTTTTTATTATTCGATAATTCGGGCACGAAGAATGATTTTTACTCAAAATAGTACACTTTACTGCAAAGTTGCACTTACTTGGGCCATTTTTGTAAGCATTTAATTAACTTCTTTTGTATGTTTGTTAGTATATGTGTTTGGGTCAAATCTTGCAAGTAACTTTTGAAACAGTTCCGGTTATCGGAATTGGAGGTTTGGTACACTTACAAAAAGTCGATGACAATATAATATTACGGTGCCCGATCAGGAATGTATCATACAGGGTGCCTAAAAAATAATGCTAAAAAGTACAAAACAGTTCCCGCTTTTAAAATTGACTGAGATTTGATATACATGCAAAAACCTCATGACAATACAGTATTACGGTGTTCAGTCGTGAATGTCTTATACAGGGTGCGTAACAAATAATGCTAAAATGTACAAAATAAAATAAATGTAAAAAACATTTTAAAAGGACTTTTATTTATAAATTATTTGACTGAAAAGTTAAAAATAATTAAACTTACATGAACACAGAATTTTAAAAACATTTGAATATTTTTCTAAAAACTCGTGGGACATCATTACACTTGAAATAAAGCCTCAAGCTTTAAAGAAAATATCCATATGTTCAAAAGTTCTGTGTTTGTGTAAGTTTACTTATTTTTTACTTTTTAGTTCAATAATTTATAAATAAATTTTTTTTTTAATTATTTTATTTCGTTACCGTTTTATTGATTAAGTTACAACTTTTCCATTTTAATGACATAAAATTATTATCAAGTGAAAGGGGTGTTTTAATGTTAATGCTAGTATTCGTCAAGAGACCGTACTTAGACCTCATTTATTTACCATATATATTAATGTTTTATTGACATTTCGATTCAAATGAAACCCCATAAGTTTCGTTGACGATATGGTGATGAGGAATGACATCCAGAATTCTGTATTACCGACTGTATTTTTACTTTGAAACTATAAAAACGAAATTCCCCAATATTCCACTTAAATGAGATTTATACATAATCAAGAACAACAACGTAAAGTTATGTAATTTATATTTATACCAAAACTTATATGAAAGAACATTACTAGCTACACCCAAAATTAAAGAGACTTATGAAATTTACGCACTGTAGTATTCACTTATGATTTAGACACAATTGGAATTTGAAAGGAAAACTCGGAGCGCCATGAATCAATAAAATCCTCTCTAATAGAGATGAGCTATTCTGTAAATACACGAATTTTAATTTGTATCATGTTTTCTGATTGATGCATGAAAAATCAAAAAACGGAACGTTACACTGCCCTCCTCCAAAAAAAAGGAAGAAAATTTAAAATTTCCTTACACTGAAATAAGAAGAAAATATTATATTGAAATCCTAATATGTCAACATCTCTATCATAAGATCCTAAAAATAATCCTTATCCTAAGTACAATATAGTCTACTTCGAATCCCTACTGTGAGTATATGAGGAGCAGACTTGGAACAATCTAAAATCAAAAGCAGTGCGAGACTTAAAACATATGTGAGTGATTGAAGTATAATAAGCTAACGCTAAACCAAACTTATTTGTATCTTACTACAATCACTTACCCAATTTGGGACCTTTGCATGTTGACAATGAAACACTCATTCTGGAAAAAAATCAATCAAAATATTTAGGAATTATAATCGACCGGCATTTGAGTTGGGATCTCCAAATCAAATACGTAAAAAACCAACTAAGAGGATTATTATCTAAAATTTGATATCTTGCAAAATTGTTAAGTCTAAATAACCTAAAAACACTTTATTTTTCACTGATACAATCTCACCTAACTTACAGCATCCTGGGGAGGTATTGCAGGGAGTAATTTGTGGGAATTAAATATAATTCAGAAATGGGATATTTAAAAAATATATAAACTATTCAAGTTACCAAATAGAGTATATTCGACAACTTTTGGGTCAACGAGTATTGCATCATATTTACAATAATCAAACAAAATTAAATCGTATTGAACACAACTATGACACACGGACAAAAAAAATCTAATTGAAATGCCGGCACGTGAGAAAACCATTGGTTCAATAGGGTTTTGGTGTCTAAGTTATATAATTTACTGCCAAATAACTTAAAAAATATTCAAAATTTCAAGTAGTTCAAATATACATAAAAACATTTAAAACGTTTATAATTCTGATTGAATGACGGATTTTAGACTTTTATAAAATATTTACCAAATTATAACAACTTACCCGATTGCGAGAATTTGCCTGATTGTGCCTACTTACTCGACGGTGAGAATAATTTAGTTTTCCTAAGTTTGAAACTACATATCTAATTGTGTATACTGTGAGCTGCTATATTTCAAGTCTTTATATACTTTGTTAAAGTTAAAATGTATGTGATCTTTTTTTTGTTTATTTTATTGGTACATATTGCTGTCATCTATATTTAGTGTATATTTGTAAAATACTTATTATCACGCACTAGCATTTATATGCTTCAGTGATTGTCAAGTTTATTTTCATTATTGTTAATTACATGACTAATTAAAATCACTCGTATTAGGGGCAAAAGATACTAAAAAAAGGAAAGATAAATTGGCTGTAGTTGAAACTTCCGTCGTTATGAATTGTTTCATTTATTAAGGAAATGTACTATACATATAACTAAATAACCAAGGGCGGATCCAAGGATCCAATGAGGGTGATCACCCCCAAGCTCAAGCAACGTTACATATTGATAAGATTGCAACAAAGTTCTTGCCTATGGTCTTCATCCAAAACTTTGTACCTGGAGTTCCAGTTTTCTTTCCAACAGAAGTATTTATATGTAGTGGTTGACGGTCATCCATCAAACTTTCACCAAATCAATGCAGGGATTCTACAGGGCACTTGCCCTATTCCTTCTGCATATCTATGATCTACTTTTTTCGACCAGCAATCCTATTCACAGCTACGCTGACGATAGCACACTTTGCTCTAACATATTTTCTGCCAAAGTGAAGACGTCATTAAAATCGTAGAATGGGGAGCAAAGAAATGTGTCCAGTTTATCGCCACTAAGTCATGTTTACTGTCTCACAAGTTATCTCACAATACTCACACCATTCAAATAAATAATCAGATGCCAGAAGCTAAAGGTTCCTCTAGCTTAATTGGTATCAATTGTCAGAAAGATGTTCCCTGGCATGATCACATCATTTGCCACAACAGCCGCGAAGAAATTGGGTTTCCTTTTCCGAACTCGAAAATTTTTTTCTGTTGCCAACTTGTATACCCTTTACACTTCACAAATCAGACCCAGCTCTGAGTGTTGATCGCACATATCTCCTTCAATTCTTAATATCCTAAAGTCTGTGCCGAGAAAGGCTATTCATCTGATTGATGATCCAAGTATCATCGAATTGGAGGCTAACTGTCTCTGTTTTACAGATATTACCACGGATTCTGTTCTGATGAATCTATTATGCCCTCCTTCGTTATTCTAGCTAGGGATACAAGACCATTGACGTTATCATCATCGTCATTAGTTCTCCCCGAGTCCTCGATTCACACGTACGCTTGATAGAACAGTGACTTTTCGCACAACATACATTAAAAAACTTTCTTTCTGCCTTTGTTCCAAAAACACTATTTAGTGCATAGTTTCTTAAAACGCGCAAATAGCCTTGTCCATAGAAGATCTCGGGTTTATCCCCACGGACTGCCGGTCAAATGAAAGAGTCGGGTCTATTCGTTCCTAAAGAAGAGTATGTTAAAGTTCGTTTTTTTTTTTACTAGAAACTTAAAAGTGAGAAACAAGTGCTTAAAGACAAAATCGTAAATCACGATAAAGTGATCGAAGATAGAACTCAAGAAAATCAAAATCTTTGTCAAGAATTTGAAAGAATTTCCCGATAGAAGAACGATAGGATGTCGAAGGTATTAGATCAGCTAAAAGCAATAGTAGAACAACTAAAGGGGTATGCGCCTTCTAACACGTCAGTTAATCATAATAGGGACATTGATAATGTTAACTCTGAAAACTCTGAGTCTAAAGACGATGACTCAAACTTAAACAAACGTAAAATTTGACGAAAAATTTCTAATGATGTTCCGTCTAATAAATCAAACTTAGAATTTCCATCTATGCCAAAAAATGTGTTTTTGCCTAGCTTCTCAAAGCAAAAAACAATTAATTTTTCTCAACTTTTTCAGTCTAAGTTTAAAAAAACGGACATAATTGACAACGACCTAATTCGATCTATTTACTTACGCTCGACTAGACAAAAAAACTTACAAACTCACCAGAGACATATGTAAGCAATAATCAATTAACAGATAACAAAGCACAACCGAATTTCAACTCCAATTTGCTATTTTACCTCGTTTAATCAAAAGAAGTAAGGGAATGTTTTTTCCGACTTAAAAGCTCACAGAAGATCTTAAGTATACGAGCATCGATCCACATACATCCATTCACCGTCCAACAGGAAAGACCAGACCTTTATTGTCAGAGGGTCTCGATTATTGATGGTTTACCAGGCTTTCCCTGTTCTCCTAATCTGCAAGTCTTCTAATCCCACATCTTAACTTTCCCTGTCTTCACTTAAACCAACTATAGTATCTAGCCCTTAATAATAAAAGTAAAGGTTTTATTTGTATGATATTACTACCACTCAGTCCTCCACGCTTTAAAATTGTAATAAGTCTAATTACTGCGAACGATAGCAAACTATTTTAATAACGTTTGCTTAAAAAGCTTGTAAAACCAATTAGCGTAAATTCATTTCACCGTTTAAGCAGATTATCGCTTATGCAGTCTCAGTATATGAAGTTTAGCAAAGTGGTTTTGGCGACATTGGTTTTTAATATGGGATATGTGCATTCGCGTGAACTTTATGAGTCACCCTGTTATGTAAAATATTCGTGGCGGGAAAATTCGAATCTTTATTCAAGTAAACTTACCACCCGAATGTCATTTTTATTTTAGTGCCCTTTGACTCTAGGCATAGTTTTTATTTTATATATTGTCTCAAACTGAAGGTGACTGGACGTCTTTTTGATTTTTCATATCATTGTTGTTATGTTTTTAAATATTAGAAAACTGATTTTGCTGTATTTGGTAAATTAGAAACTTTTGCTTTTGATTTCCCTTTAAGGTAAGATTGAATTTAGTAAGAATAATGAGACGCAAAATTGTAACAAATCTGATTGTTACAAATATTAAAATTAAAGATATAAAGTGTAAACTTTTATGTCCGAAATTGTAGATAATTTTAAATAAAATTCGTTAATCGGACTTAAGACTTAAGATCATATTAAGTTTAGAAACATTTTGCGGCGAGGCCGAACATTACAACAATAAAAACATTAAGTAAGTAAGAGTTTAACTGGCATTTCCTTTATGTTTTAAACTATAATTTTTAATTAACATTTTTCTTCAAGAGAAAAAAATATCATTTATTGAAAGCTATTTAATATTTAATACAGTAAAAAAGCAGCAATACCAAAAGCAAAATAAGCAAATAAGGTCAGAAAACTACACTTACAATTACTAATAAGAATACATTAATTTTCCCAGTTATTACGAAAATAATTTTAAATATTTTCTAATAGCTTATGACTAATAGCAGTGGTAACGGATTCTTTATAAATTCTATTAAATATTTTCTATTTCATCCCTAATTTTCCGTTCCAAAATGGCAAATATAGTTTAATTTTTACAAATTCCCACAAAAAAATCAACATCCAAAGCAATTAATATTATTTATGAAGTCAGCTTTTTTTTAATGAAATACCCCATATATTTTTATAAATTCCTGAAGTGCTCGTTTTCCTGAATTCAAGTAGATTCGTGTAGGGTAACAGTACGCAACGAGTAAGTGTGCCCATTAAACTTCACGTAGATGTCGCTGCATCTGCTGACCACTTGATCACAGACTAACAACCAATCAGATACCGCACTCCTGGAATTTTCATTTATAAACGTGTTTACTCGAACCATATTAGCTGTGCGAAAAACTCAGAGATGTACTCGAAATATTTTTATTTATTCTGAGCAGGACCTTATTAAAATATTTTGTGAGTAATGTTTAACCGATATATTTATATTAAAAAATTGGTGTACACATACAGAGAGATTTGAAATTTTATAGATTTATAAAAGAATAAGGGCAAAGTTAAAATTATATAATTATTGTTAGGTCAGTTATGTCGAGGAACTTAAAAACATTGAATTTTAGTATCATGTAGAAAGGGTTTTAGTCCATGTTATATTAATTTCACTTATGCAATTGGCGTGCGTGTGTAAAACGTAATATTCACATATTTCACATCACAAAAATTTAATATTATGTTTCCGATTTCACAGTTTTTGTGGTCAGGAAATTCAATTTTTCTGTTCACTTATATTTTATAATATCCATATATAAGTAAGAGGATGATTCAACTGTAAGCTACATAAGCTCTGATTTTTATGCAGATCGTTTATTTTATCTATGCTGCAAGCCAAGACTCAGTATCTTGCTCTAAGAGTAGATAAAAAAGAATAGTTTTAGTGCTAACAAAAAACCATATGTGATCCTCGGTTCAATAAAACATTATAGTTTAAAATATCTAGAAAACAAGCTTTTGCCAGTAACGTACTGAAAAGCTGCATTATCCTAATTAGTTATAGTTACAAAATTTCAAATCCATACGGTTAGAAGTAGGTTATAATCGATCGGTACCATTTGATACCAACGATCAGCCCGATAACACCAAACTATTATATTATCATCCGAATTATGCACGCTTACAAAAAATCAAATCGATACAACAACAAAATCAGAAGTAGGTTAAAATCGACTTTTTATATTTATTTATATACATAGTTAGTAACATACAAGTGAACCTAATAAAAGTTTGTTAAAAACAAAATTTAAACCAGTGAATGAAAATTTTACATGACATGCAAATAGAAATTAAAAAATCGATAATGTTCCTTTACTTGGAATTTCTCATATGAATCTTTCTTTTCATTTTATTAGGAATAGTGAAGTGTAACTCAATTTAGTTCAGTGCATAGTCATTTAGAAACACATATATACTGTCTTCTTAAACACTTTTTTCGGCATCATTTTGTTCTATCATATCGAATTCCTATCAATATTTTATCAGTTTCTACTTATGCCACACTTGATTTTTGGACATAATTTAAAATCAATTCAATAAGTGTACACACACCTCCATTTTGAACTCGTACCAGTTTATACTATATTATATTTTATTTCATCAAAATTTAAAGCCAATTGATGAAGATTAACATATATTTTTAAAAAAATTATTTGGTCGCCATATTGTTCCGCCGCACAGTGTTGCGTCTAATGGACAATATTAAAAAATCTAAGTGTCGATTTATTTAAAGTTATGTAAACCAACCCTAACTATAATCTCCATAAGTTCTAAAAACAGTAAAACAAGAACTGCCACCTACGAACGTATCGCGCGTTATCAGTTGTTTAAGCGAGTCATATCTTGTAGCGAATTTTTTCTAGTTTGTTGTCATTTGTTATTATTTGGTTGTACCAGCAATGGAGAACATTCATAAAGGTAGGTACTTTTTACTAAAATTATTGCGTAATGACAATAATTGTTTAGTGTTGAACCAATCTGTGATATTTTTTCGAAAAAAATTGATACCGGAATTTAAATCAAGTTTTTAAAAAATACGTAAAAAACCGTATGTTTGATTTTTTGGGCACGATCACTTCTGTTATTCTACAGTATGACCCAATAAATATTTTTTGCTAAGTTTTGCATAATAACGTATTGTTTGATGTATGGGTCTCGAGCAAAAAGAATGAAAAGTTTCAAACAGTGTTGAAGAAAATTAAAGAGCATTTAAACTTAGAAAATTGTCCTGAAAATTTCGAAGAAACTTTATCAAAATAAACCAAATACTTTTGTATGAACGTGGATAGGATGTGGAATGTATGTAAAAGAGCACGATTTTTATTTAAAAAAAAAACGTGCACGATGGTTGGAAGGATGTTTCACTTTACCAGCAGAAATGCGAAATGTGGGACGACAATTGGTGGCTACTGAACCTCAACCAGGTTTTAGTCGCGGAAGGCCACGGAAACCATTCGAAGAAATATCCCATAAAACAAAAATACGGAGAATGGAAACAATTGTATCACAGTATTCTACGCACGAATTAACTTTCGCTGCTGAGAGGTCCGCGAATATGTCCGTTCTTGTTCCAGCAGGGGCTGAAAATTCAGTAGGCAAAACTTTAACACCTCAACAGACTTTGGCACTTTATTATGATTTAAATTTATCTGTTAGAAAGTACAACATTCTCCGGTCCGTTGTGAACTCGCTCCATAAAGATTGTTTGTTGCCGAGTTACAGTCAGCTTCTGCAAACCAAAAATAGCTATTTACCACAAAACTAGCAGTTTCAGAGATATCTGCCGAAGTAGACCTTCAAAGCCTTCTTAATAAAACCGTGGATATTATTTTAAATATTATAGATTTAAATATTTTTTACTCAACTCCACTAAAACTTATTTGGTAAATGGGGGTTTGACGGTAGATCTCACCACAGTCTTTACAAGCAAACGTTTAAAGACAGTAGCCATACTGACGAGTTTATGTTTTTTATTGCTTTCGTTCCTTTAAAATTAGTTCATTCCGTTGCTGAGAAAATTATTTAGTCCAACCCGCGGTCTTCTTCAACCATGTATTGTAGGTCAATAAAATTTATATTTATTAAAGAAACTGCGGATGCTATTCGGGCAGAAGAGAGTAAAATGGTTGAAAAAATAACTAATTTGACAGATAATAAAATTAACAGTTTTAATGGAAGCGATTTTAATATATCATTTGAGATGTTACTTACGATGTTTGACGGTAGTGTAGCAAGTATTTTGTATCGTTTGTGGAGCCACGCCCAAAGAGATGAATAATTTGGAAAAGGTGTTGAACAAAAAACCAATTAGCCAAAACTATCGCTTTGGTTTATCAACCCTCCACTGCTGGATTCGTTTTTTTGAGTGCTTACTTCATATTTCATATCGTCTGCAACTCAAGACCTGACAAGTAAGAGGCGAGGAAAACAAAATTATTTTCAATAGCACAAAAAAACGAATTCAGGCAGATTTTAGATCTAAAATGGGGCTTATAGTTGATAAACCAAAGCTGGGGTATGGCTCTATAAACGATGGAAACACTGCTATTTTTAAGAGCCCGGCATTTTTTAAGAACGCGGAATTAAGTGCAGAGATAACAGGACTTGATAAGGGACTTGTTATGAAGTTTTCGTTAATTTTAGGAATATTAGCATCTGGGTGTAATATAAGTAATTCCAAAAAGTTGTTAGATGAAACGAGAATAAATTATTTAAATCTATATGGGTGGTACTATATGCCCAGTACCATTCATAAAGTGTTGGTTCACGGGTGTGATATAATTACATTTTTCGAATTACCCATCGGACAACTTTCAGAAGATGCTTTGGAAGCAAGGCATAAGGAATTTCGAAAAACTCGATTATATCACAGCCGCAAATTTTCTAGAATTGATACCAACACTGACATAATAAGAACGCTTTTATTAACCTCTGACCCAGAGCTATCCCACCATAGACGTGCTTACTTAAAAAAGAATGCTAGAGGATGGGATACTCAGGTCCAAGAATTTATTATTATTGAGGAACCGCAAGATTCCTATTTTCTAGAGAGTTTACCAGAAGAACTGTTTTTGAGTGAAGACGAAAGTGACCATGAATAAAATTCAACGATGTGTTCTAAGTGTTTAGCATCATTTAGAAGTTTTTAAAACGTATTTAAAATGTGCAAATTTAATTATTAGTACAGTCCGAATAATCCAAGAATATAACCGCCATTTTTTATTTATTAACACAAATTGTTTTCTCTTTTTTACTAGCAATTGCCATATAACAACAATGTATTTCAGTATTCAGACTCAATGTTTTCCTGTTAGTATTATATTTGTATTTATTTCACCAATTAAGCCACTATTTTCACAACTAATGCGTAAACATGTATTACATTATGAAAAAAAAATGTAATTCTCGAAAAAAATTATAATATAGTTCCATTGGATGGCTACAATGTACAAAGTGATACGTAGAAAACAAGTTTTGTCTGGTATATGCTAAAAAATATGTAAATTAATAGAATACAAACAATATGTACAGTGAGTTTTATCGTTTCACATGACATACAATTTTTGTCTCTTCCTCCATATACCTGGAAACACTGTGCGCCGTTTAAAATTCGTGCTACAACCTTTCCAATTTGTTCTATATTACACTTATTGCTTGCACAAAATTTGAAATTGGTCTACCTAATTAGTAATGTTTTCAGGCTGTTTTTTTAAATATTTTATTAGGCCGCCATTTTGTTTTGCTATCTTAAATTCGTACCAAATGTTACTAGGAACACTAAAACGTGAAGATGAGTAAAACCATCAATTTTTTCACGATTACAAATATTTATAGCCGCCATGTTATTCCGCCATCTTAAATTAGTACCACAGTTTTATTAGTTCATCTCTATACCACGGTTAGTTATTGCACACAATTTGAAATTAGTCTATTAAATAGTTTTTCGGGCTGAATATTGAAATAATTTGTTAAGCCGCCATTTTGTTCCACCATCTTAGATTCGTACCAAAATTTTAGAACTTAAAACGTAAAGATCTGAAAAAATTTTGGAGGGTGATTTTTTTACTGTTACAATACTTCCCTTTTACAACGGAAGTAAAAACATTATTAAGTCTTTTATATTCTAAGTAGGTAATATAAGTTCACTCAATAAATTTGAATATTTTTAGATAAATCAATTAAGATATTGAATGAAAAAATAATTTCTGCAATTAAGGCTTTCAGTTTTGAAATCTCGAAACCAGTTTACAGTTTCGAAAATCACGGGATTAAAAACGAGATCTCGATACCTATATTTAATAACGCGATGCCACGGAAGAAATGTAAATGTACGAAACTACGCGTATCGATCGTTCGACCGCTACTTTGTCTGTAATTTCGACAACTTCACTTTTGTAGTGGGGGGCTCCCAAAACATGTAGACTATTAGTAGCGAAGTTTATTTAGTGGTTTTTAAAATATGAATTAGTATAGCGTAGGCTATAGCGTATTTAAAGCTGTTTTAGCATATATCATAATGTGTTTCCGAATTATTATTATATGTCGGAAACTATATAACATTTAAAAAAAAACTTATCTTTTTATATCCTTGGGAAATCTAAAAAAGCTATGAGATGATTTGTAGCTTGTAATTTTGCAGTGTTAGGCAGCACAAACCATTCTACTGACTTTTCTAGAAGTGTCCATATTTTGATATTATTTTTTATAATAATATCTAATAGAGTCTTTAAATATTTAAATTTAATTTATACTTTAATTCGGCGGCCGGCGCTTCGAAGAACAAAAAACGCCGCCACTGCATACGACTACGTCTGAAACAATAATGGCAGTCTCCGGCCGACCCAACGCTGCTGAGTTGATAGATTCTCCGCCCAAATTGAGGTTATGTGATGATTTGTGCGCTAACGAAAGTGCGGTATCTGTATTAATCTGTGACTTGATACTGAGTTAGTTAGTAAACAAGCTAAAAGTACGTAATATTTTTCTAGCAGTTTCTTATTTATTTTGCCATCTTTTGTTACTGTACTAACCGTAACACAGTCCATTTATTGCCACTTGCTATATGGGGTTTTTCTAAGCAGAATATTGTTAATTCAAGTGACTTATGAAAGATCGAAATAACTCCGCCATTTTAATATGCCATTAATTTTCGTAGCGTTAACCGTGAGTTGCATTTTAGACCATAATGCCACTAGATTACAAAAAGAAGTGTCTGCAGAGCAGATTAAAGCCGCCAAAAACCTGATAAAAGATAGGAAAAGTAAACGAGCAAAAGTAACCGAGCTGCAGCAGATATTGTTGGAATACACGAGAGGACCTAGAGAAAACGTTTAAGACTTGATTCAAGTGCAACATCAATGAAACGCATCAAGACTGCATTCACACATAACCAAGAGGTAATTCATTGTTAGTTTACTTTTCTAGATTTCTATTGATTCAACCCTTACACATTTTTTGTTTTTTTTTTCAGATGGGGATCTACAATAATTGCAAAAAACCTGATGAGATATTCTATGGTCTAAACCTAATTACATTGAGAAAAATGGTGTTTAATTTGCCGAAGTGAATAAAATTGAAAACAGGTTTGACAAAACAACGAAATTAGCCGGTAAGGGATTGAGTTTCTCAAAAGTCATCCAGGTTTAGTTTTGAGACAAAACACACCAATTAGTGTTGCAAGAATTATTGGGATCAATTCAGTACAAGTTCAAAGGTTTTACACAAATTTGGAGGAGTGTCAGAACAAATACCATTTTCCACCAGCAAGAATGTTTAATATGGACAAAATGACGAGACATCTGTTAGTTGTAAATTTGTAATTAATTACTCTCTTAATAATATATAATTGAAATAAAAGTGTTTCAATCATTACCTATCTATTAGTTGTAATTAAAGATAGCTATCAAGAACACAACAGATAAATCCGTTTTAGCGTTTTTAAAAGTAATGCAAGAACTATTGGGATCAATTCAGTACAAGTTCAACGGTTTTACACACATTTGGAGGAGTGTCAGTACAAATACCATTTTCCACCAGCAAGAATGTTTAATATCGACAAAATGACGACACGTCTGTTAGTTGTAAATTTGTAATTAATTACTTTCTTAATAATATATAATTGAAATAAAAGTTTTTCAATCATTACCTATCTATTCATTGTAATTCAAGATAGCTATCAAGCACACAACAGATAAATCCGTTTTATCGTTTTTTAAACAGCGAATATAACACAAGCACTATTTTCTATGTACTAAAATATATTGCATGTTTATGTAATGAAACGTTTTTGTTTTTTTATGGAACTAAATGTGTTTTCAGAATTTATTTTCCTGAAATGGACCGAAAAAAAGACAATTTCCTGGTGTAAAATAATGAACGCGAAACATCCAGCAACCGATTGATTTTATGTAACCTCTTTTCAAATAAATTTTTCCATTTGCAGTTATCTTGATTTAGTTTTCGTCACATTCGGGTTTCCTTTAATGTATGCAAATTCTAAATTAAATTTAAAATTAGCTTTGAAATGTTCACATGTTTTACGTTTTTTAGCACGAAGCGGACATTAACTCGGGTAGGGAAGTTTTGAAAGGTGATGTTAATCCTTATTAAGACTAAACCAGAGATGAGATTGGGGTTATGAATTTTGAGTGTAGTAGTAGCAATAACTTAAGAAATACCGTTATTTTTATCAGGAGACGTATTGTTGTTACAGCTTTTCATAGAATGCTTTCTTATATCATCTTTATCATAATAACTTCATTAAAATGGTAATAAAACTTCCCATTTTTAAGAAGGTTGTTAAAGCCTATCTTAAAATGCTGTCATAAAACCTAATGTAAAAGTTGTAATCTTTAATAACGATTGCCATCAAAAAATTTTCATATTATGGAATAATGGCCGGTTGCAAAAAGCTCAACTAAAGTTTAGAATGTTTATCGGAATGTCAAATTTGACAGCAAATTCCAAGATTTCTGTAAGCAACTTGTCAAATCCGAAAGCTTGGTTAAATATTCTAAACAGCATTTAAGTTTTGTGCAATAGGGTAAGGGAAACAAAAATAAACGTAATTATCTATAGCCTGTTTCAGAAATGTATAGAGTAATAAAACTTCCTTAGGTATGCAAAAGGACTACAGGGTGAGCCACCAATAATTTATGCCATTTCCATAGTTTGCCATTGATCTCATTGCCAAATTCTTTCTTTTCATGAATTGCAAGTAGTACCACCCGGTTTTGGGTCGATTTATGCGTTTTGCGCATTGCTATCCATTCGTATATACTGAAAATGATATGCCAAAGGCGTGCAGTTGGATACCTAAAGAAATAACTTAAATTTAAAATTTTATTTTAAAAAAATAAAGTATATATATATATATATATATATATATATATATATATATATATATTATTATACAACAATCAAAATATAATAGGTTTTAGTCTTCGTCATTTGAGGAACTGTCATCACTTCTTGACAATATAATTTAAGGGTCAACCGTCTGATCGATCAGGTTGTCCAGATCCTACATTTTCTCCTCCTGTTTAATCACATGCTGGACTGCTTTAAGCCAGTTCCCTGGTGTCACTTCCTTAGTGACTTGATCAAATAGTAGTGTTTATGTAAAATTGCTATGGCTAGTAGTTATTTTTTTATCAAACGGGGTTTAAACTCTCTTAGGTAGTCAGCTATTTGATAATTTCTTGTTTTTCTCAAGATAAAGTTGGTGTCTTCTCTATGCGCCGTGAATGACAGCTTGCGTTATGCATAATCATTACCGAATCAGCCGGAAGATATTTTATAATTGCACCAAAATAGTCTTCGAAAATATGTCACATGTCAACACTCATGTCTTCATGATAATCCCCCTAAATGATGAATGAAATAAAAAATTATGAAAAACGGCGTTCGCGATTTAACTCTTTTTTTAGGCCGCTATATACTAGCAAGCAACGCAGATAATTGAATCAGAGACATAACTATTGCACTAGCTAATACAGCCGACACTGGATTGCACTGTTCCGACAAAGATGTGGATATCTTATTTCACGTTTCGCCGACGCCAATACAAGGATTGTATGCTGTCCAGAGGCGCAATGATCCATTTAAGTCAAAGGATATATCTGTTACGTTGCAGGACATATTCCAGATAGGGAAAAATATATCTACAACCTCAAAATGTTACATTTAGGACACCTCTTGTAATTTTTAAAAATTCAGCTTTACCATCTACATAAATTAAGTTTAAAATTCGTTTATATATACAGTCCGCTTAGAAATGGGTACTACCAGTGTCACGTTTCCGAGATCCTCTACGTACAGCGCAATATATTGTTTAATTGCTTATTTTTTAATTTAAAATTTCTCGATGAACAATAATATAAGCTTCAGTACAATAAATATATTTGTCGCCGGGATTCCTAAGAAATATTAAAATGTTAAAAAAATATATTACAAAAAATATATTTATCCAATTTACTTCAAATTTTGAACAAAAATCAGTTGCTTAGGAATCAACCGGTAAAATTTTGAAATAATTCAACCTCAAAAAAAATTCTTAATAGATTTATATCAAGTTTTGTGTAAACATTAACTGTGATATAGAGGTGAACTGGTAAAATTGTGGAATGAATTCAAGACGGTGGAACAAAATGACGGCCAAATAGATTTTTTGTAATCGTGAAAAATGCACCCCTTAGGTTTTATATTTGTTTGGTTTACGGAGGCGTTGATTCAAATAAAAGATATTTTTCTGAAATTATTTTTGTGTTACTTTATGATAAATATTTGCTAAACAAATTTGTTACTTAAATATCGGTTATAGACTCCCTCTCAAATTATGTAGCACGGCAAAAAGATGGTAATAGCAAAGTCTTGTATGAAAGTAGTGCTGTCGGTGTCGATTAGACAATAGCTTTTCCAAGGTGGGGGAACAACATGGCGGCTTAATAAAATATTTAAAAATTCAGCCCAAAAAACTACTTAATGGACTGATTTCAAATTATGTATTTTAACTAACTGTGGCATAGAGAAGAACTAGTAAAATTGTAGTACTAATTTAAGATGGCGAACGAAATGCGGTCAAATAAAAGGTGGTGTAATGGTAAAAAAAATCACCATATCAGGTTTTGCATATCTTCACGTTTTGGCGTCCCTAGATGCAAACAAATATGTTTTATCAATTCCATCGGTCCATCTGTCGATCTGTCTGTCTGTCTGTCAGTTTGCAGCATAGCTTAAAATCTGCTTGCCAGATTGACTTCAAATTTATTCAGAAATTAAGGGTCATATAAGGATGACTATGATGCATAAAAAACTAAAGAAAATTTAAGTGCAGATGGGTGGGAAAAGGAACAACAACATATAAATAAAATGAATCTCATTATAATTAAGTCTGATAAAGATACTAGCGGATCAAGCTGTCAAGATAACTTTTACCCCATTTTTTGTACAGATTTTAGCCTATTTTGTAAAGTAGTACCTATAAATGTAACTCTTTTATAGTGTATCTAAAGTAAATTGAGACAACATAAAAACCAAATATCCCTCAACAGTCGGCGATTTCTTTGTCAAGCATGGACGCCGTGATAGAAATTTAAACTTAGTTTTGTAAACAGACTAACTAAATAAAAATAAATTTATTTGATATACGTGGTGTAGTAAATTGAGCCTACACCAAATTTTCCGCTGTCTCAATTTACTTTAAACATCCTTTAAACAAAATTTTATTAGTAAAATGTAGTTTTGTTATTGTTTGGCAATGGCAAGTGTTATAAAGCAGAGGGGTGAAAAAAAATTACATTGTATGTTATGCTATTTATTTTGAAGAAATTAACATCCTTTAAACAATGGCAATAATAGAAATTTTGAATGCATTTTTTTATTACAAAAAGTAGATAGAGTGTGATGTCGTTAGAGTGAACAGACACGGTATGAGAGCTCCTTCAATTTTCAACCAAATCAGTAGTATTTTTTTAAAGAAAATAGTTTATTTTATAATCTAGTGATTGATCAGTGTGTTGCGCATTTGGAAGAGTTGATCAAATCGAAAAACTGTATGTATTAATTGCTTAATATTAGTAATTACATATCTGCACTCTGCGCACAAATTGTAAACCAGTGCCTATCAAAATGCTGACCCGAGGTTCTAAGACTTCAGATAAATTTTAATGATCTTAGAATTATCAGCATTCTACCGGTTCTTTCTAAAATTTTCGAAAAAATTTTGTACAAACAGTTATTTCACTATTGTATTATTGATAAAATTATACCAGAAAGTCAGTGTGATTTTAGAAAAGATTTCAGTACATCGGTGGCTTTGGTAGGTTTAACAGACGATATAATTTGTGCTATTGATAAAAAACTGTATACTGCATTAATTCTCCTAGACTTTTCGAAGGTTTTTGATACGGTTAATCACGCACTTTTGTTAGCAAAGCTTAAATATTATGGATTTTCTCAACCATCGATTGATCTAGTTGAATCATATTTTTTAAATAGATTTCAAAAAATTGTTTGCAATGACGCATTTTCAGAACAAGTTTAAATCTACTCAGGTGTACTACAGGGCTCCATCCTTGGGCCCCTGTTTTTTTATTATCTATACAGCATATATTTTGTGTTCATTGAAACACTGTAAAGTTCAAGCCTACGCTGATGATACACAAATATATTTTCACTTTAAACATTCTGATTACAAAGATGCATCCAATTTAATAAATGAAGATTTAAAATTATTAAAACAACTTTCTTTGGAGCACAACCTAAAATTAAATCCTTTGAAATCTTCACTAATGCTTTTCGGCCCAAAAAGCAATAAGCAATTTTTGAATGAGAATCTAAATATTTGTCTCGATGAAGTCAGGCTCCCAATGGTTAACTCTCCCAAAAACCTGGGTATTATATTGAATACTGAATTGCGTTTTAAGGAATATATTAAATCTCTAATTCAGAAGTCATACTTATCTTTAAAAATATTATACAATAGTAGACATATACTTGATTTCTCTTTACGCAAAATGCTTTGTGAATCACTTGTTCTATCTAATTTTAACTACTGTGATTTTGTGTATGGACCCTGTCTTGATTCAACGGAGAAAAGTCGAATTCAGAAAGTTCAAAATACCTGTTCACGTCTTATTTTGGATCTAAGAAAATATGAGCATATCTCTCATACATTTAAGGAGCTGAATTTGTTGAAAATGGAGAACCGTCGAACACTTCACTTGGGTAATTCTGCCATGAAGATCTTAAAAAACCCTGTATTACCTTTGTCTATAAGAAACAAGTTTACATTTCGTGTAAATGTTCGTTCAAGAAATGTCAGATCTATCAATAAGATAACAGTACCCCGTCACCAGACTGCCATGTTTCAGAGGTCATTTACTTACAATGGTATTAAACTTTATAACTCTTTACCAGATGAACTTACTTGTCTTGAAGAAACAGTATTTAAAAAACGTTATAAAAGTTATTTGTTTACGGCTCAGTGCCAACACCAATAAATATTTTATATTATTTTTCTTTTTCACATCTTTATATAACGAAACTTCGTCGTTCTGGTAAATTATATTATGTACGTATATTCTTATTGTTTTATATAGTGTTTTGTAGAATTAATATGATGACTCCCGGTTTTTTTATAATTTGGTTTTAAGAAATTAATTTATTATAACACTGATTGACATCTGCACTCTGTAATAATATATAATTTGGGCAAATATATATTTTTTGTAACACGGTGAGTTAAGGTTCAGTAGAGTAGCCTCAGGCTAGACTGCGCCTTGGTTCTACCGTAGTTTTTGATATTGTTTTGTAACATAAGTGTTGAATTTATTAATAAAAGATTATTTATCTTATTTATTATTATTATTATTATTATAACTTTAGGGGGGTTTTGTTACTATAAAAACGTAATATTGTGATTGATCATTAGGTGTAACAGAACTTTAAAGTTTGAAAGTGTTGTTCGAGCACCCAAAAATTGTGCAATTTTCATAAAGTTGGTGCTGAAAGTATTTGGAACTGTTAAAAGATCCAAAGATGCAGTTTGAACAATAGTAAATACTCCTAATGATGTATTTTATGTGTTTTTTTTTTTGACGTATTCAAGAGTGAAGTCATTGTAAGCGTGGAGTTTAAATAAAGGGTTTTTGGGGTAAAATACTTAAGAATTATAGTAATATAAAGCTTTTTCTGGTATTGAAGAGTGGTAGGAAGGGTTTTAATGTAAAATGAAGTGGATTTTTAGTAGCCAAGTGATTTTATTTTAGGAAAAAAACTGGATGGGTGGTATTGTTGCTAAGGGAAACACAATATTGTAACTGACTTTTTAGCGTAGAAATCTAAAAGATTTTTAAGTCGTTTTTGCTTTAAAATTTTAAGGAAAAGGTCTTAGATTAGTTTCCTTAGTTGAATTCGTTATTAATCATGTTTCGTTTTAATTCTGACGACTTTTAGTTCCCTCGTAAAAGAGAAGTATTGTAATCAGACAGACAGATCGACGGAATTGAGAAAACATATTTTTCGTCATCTAGGGACCCTGAGACGTGAAAAAATCTCGGAGTGTGATTTTTTCACATCTAAGAGTCCCTAGATGACGAAAAATATGTTTTCTCAGTTCCGTCGGTCTGTCTGTCTGTCTGTTCGCGGCGTAGCTAAAAAACTACTTACCCGATTGACTTGAAATTTTGGTAAAAAATTAAGGGTCATATGGGGATGACCTGGTAAGATTTTGGTAAAAATCCACTATGGCGTCTTAGTGAAATGTTAACGTTTTAGCGTCCCTAGATGCCAAAAAACGTGTTTTATTAATTCCGTCGGTCCGTCTGTCGCATGTCGGTCTGTCTGTCAGTTCGCGACATAGCTTAAATTCTACTTACGCGATTGCCTTCAATTTTTGACCAAAAATTAAGGGTCATATGGGGATGACCTGGAAATATTTTGGTAAAAATCCAATCCTGAACAATGTTAAAAAAAATTGTTAGGGTAGTGTATTATTAAAAAAAAAAACAACTCTCTTGTCTTTTTTAAATTGTCGACGTTTCGGAACCTACTTGTGCATCCTCAGGACACATATATAGATCCTATGTCCTGAATGAAACCCATATTATCAGTCTTTACCTACTCCGTTGGTCCGCAAATATTTCCTGGATATTAAGATTCTAAATGGTTTTCGTTAACAAACCTCTTGTTGTTATGTTACAGTGGTGTATTATTTATGATTAGGGTCCAGTAAAAAAACAAAAGTCTATTTTTTTAATAGTCGACGTTTCGCAACTTTGTTGTTGCATCATCAGGACACATATAGTTTCTATATCCCGCATAAACCCCATATTATCAGTCTTTACCTACTGCGTTGGCCCGCAGATATATCCCAGAATATATGTTTCTAGGGTTTTCATTAACAATCCCCTTGTTTTTATGTTAGAGTGGTGTATTATTTGAGGTTAGGATCCAGTAAAAAAGAACAAAAGTTATTTTTTAAATTATAACTTTATTGTTGCATTCTCAGGACAGATTTTATGTCCTGTATAAAACCCATATTATTAGTCTTTACCTACTCCGTTGGTTTGCAGATATTTCCCAGATATTAAGTTTCTAAATGATTTTTGTTAACGATCTTCTTGTTAGAATTATTTGGGGTTAGGAAATATCTGCATACTAACATGTAACAGAATAGACTATAACAACGGTATAGAGTATATATTTTTATATATCCTAAACATAATTCAAGCAATATTTTACTTAAACTGTTGGTTCTCATGTTCACGCTTAAACAGGCTTGATTATTTCACAAGAATTATAAGTAAATTTGTCTAATATTAGTTTCGAGAATTTTAAACCCTAAACAAGTATCATATATATCAAATGCTATATTTTGGAGTATAGACAGATTTATGGATAAGCTTTCTTAAAAGGTTTACAATTTATGCCTTCCTTTTCGAGGGTTTATGATCCCATATGTTATCTGTTTCATGGTAATCTTTCTTTGGTCTGTTTAATTTAACTTGTTGCAAATATTAATTGAAACATTTTATTTGGTTCGATGCAATGATAATAAATGGTAAATTTACTATGTTGAAAATACAATAGAGTATTTTGTAATAGGAACATTACCGAAAAGCCATCTTTTTGGGGCATAATTTTCCCTTCAGGAAAGATAAACTGAAAGAGTTTTTCGTGCCTTTTTTTCGCCATGACTTTTCGGACCCATAATGTGGATAAGTTAGTATAGGCTTATATATTAAATTATATACATAATCTTAGGACTAAGAATTGAAGGGAATATGATTTTAATCTATTTATTCACTTTTTATTATCATGTGTGACACCTCGTGTTTCTAGGATGAAGTTCTGAACTTAAAGTTTAGAGTAGGGACTTAAGCTTCACCATTCACCGCTTTATTCGTTTCGTCCTGGCTAATAAAATCAAAGAGGGGATTGGTCTAAGGGGTGGATCTAGTAATAGCTGAGCTAACTTTGTATTTTACGGGAAGTCTAAAAGTCAGTCTGTGTCAGAGTTTTGATTCTTATAGTTGATTCTAAATTCTTCTTTTGTGGTGGTTTATGGGGCTTTACGTATACAGTGGGTTATTAAAGTTAAGGGATTTTCAAAGATATTTTATTTTTATTCTAAGATTTATCTGGGGAGTAGCTGGTTTTCAAGAGTTAAATTTACGTTTTATTTAAAGATTTTTGTTTTCTTTTCTTTTGTACGAAAGTTGGGATTTTAAGATAATTCCCTCATTTTCTAGATTTAAATACATTTTTTTGTTATTAGGTTTAAGTATTATTTTTGTACAGCATATCACTTACTTTACTTTTGTTAATAGATTTTTAAGTTGTTTTTAAAAACCAAATCTTTTATTTAAATAAACCACCTGATAGTTAAATAAACATATATTAAAAAAGATGATATCATCGTTGTTGCAGTTTGCTGTTGTTCGAGTTTATATGGCCGCAGAATTGGTGAGATAGAATTTATAAGTCAATTTGTACTAACAATTATATTTAATAAAATTGTCAATTATAATTCACAAAGAAGCCTACAGAGTACCTTTGATTTTACTTATTATACTTATATACGTATCAAATAAATAAATAAAATAAATAAATAATTTAAAATATAATAAATAACCGCTCGATAACCCTGCTACAAACAGAGTAGGTAAAGTCTGATAATATGAGTTTCATGTAGGATATAAAATCTATGACCCCAAATAATACACCACTTTAACATAACAACAAGAGGATCGTTAACGAAAACGAGTTAGAAACTTAATCTCTGCAAAGTATCTGTTGACCAATGGCGTAAGGGACTAAGTAAAGACTGATAATATGGTTTTTAATTTAAGATGGCGAAACAAAATGGCCCCCAATAAAATTTTAACTATATACTGAACTAAATTCGATCACACTTCACTATTCCTAACAAATGGAAAAAATCATAACGAGGGAAGTTCAGGGTAAAGAAATTTAACGATTTTTTAATCTGTAAAATAAAAATTTATTTAACATGTTTACATTTTTGTTCCTCCAAAACAGTTAGTAAAATGTTTCTTTAAGTAACCGGCGATAAAAAAAATTATTATTGTTTACTGGTAAAACTGTAAAATTTTGATTAAATACTATATTATAGTAGGTAAGTTTTGTTCACTAAATATTGTTTTTATTTAAAAAAAAATCGAATTTCGTTGCTGTCTATTACCTGAACCTACTTGTCGGATTAGCATGCGGTCTGAATTGTTTCGACTATACATAACAATGAAAAAATGGCATTTCTGCTATTTCAACCATCAAATCGTGAGTATAGTCCGATTTTGTTTTACCGCTGAAATTTCCTATCTCTACTGCGGTAAAATCACTCAGTTAACTAATAAAAGCATGTCATGACTGACAAAATTCAAGCACAACACTAGCGTTTGGCAGCTGAAACGTAACCATATTTTCGATAACTTCATATTTGCGATCGATTAATTTTTAAATTCGTTCTCAGTTTATAAATTTGCAGGTGAAAAACGAATGAGCCCTTTCGGAAAAATTGACGATCGCATTGAAATATTAACCGCCTTCTTAATTAATTTCTTTTAATCACGACATATTCTTCTCAGCCACCGTTTCATTCTTGAAAGAAACTATTTGAAGATGGCATGCTTTTTTATCCCCGTTTGTAACTAAAAATGCCTAAGATGAAACAAATTTAAAATAATTACAACAAAGAATTAAAAGCAACAGTTTCTCTGTAACCGAAGCTGATAAAGATAATTCTATAGTAGTGCTACATACTGAACAATATAAAAATAAAGTCAAAAACTTCCCTCAAAATGAGAACCTGATTAAGTTAAAAAGTAATCAAACTGATAAAATTCAAACCAAGCTAAAAAAAGCCGCCAGTTCTATATTTAGTGAAAAAAAAAATACATGCTTATTAACAAAAACCCATCTCCACCAACATTATATGGCCTCATACAAATGCATAAAGAAAGGGCACTAATAAAGCCATTTGTATGTTACACAAACACCCCTTTAAGAAATACCGCTGTAAAACTTACATTAATTAATACAATTTTCAGAAATATCACACAATTGAAACCAACATTTTCTGTTAAAGACTTAATCGTACTTAGTAAAAAAATTAAAACATTTAACCTTGCCAAACAATAGTATTTTAGCATCCTTTGATGTCACCAATATGCTTTCCAATATATCAAATGAAAAATTATCTTTGAAATTAAAACCTTTTACTGATGGTGAATGTATCAAGGAATGTATGGAGGCCGCCGCTGGAGTATTGTGCCCGTCTCAAAAACAACTTTTTTCTAAAGTTAGTTTGTGCGGCGTTACTGTGGCCAGAATAATCGAAGAGTTAGCAGCAGATATTGAAAATTCACTAAAAGAATGTGCATCGAAGTCCGTTGCGCTCGACCAAAGCACAGATTTAACTCATACCGCTCAATTAACTATATTTATTCGGGCATTGATAATAATTTTAAAATCACTGAAGAGACGTCTGCCCTTTTTCCGATTAAAGGAACTACAAAATGATGTGATATTTATAAGTATTTGATGACAGTACTGAGACGATATAATTTAGAATTGACAAGCCTTTCTGCAGTTGTAACAGAAAGTGCATCATCCATGGTAGGAAAAAATGAAGGGCTCCTGGGTTTGATGAAAAAACGGCAGAAAAATCTTCCTTTGATGCAATACCATTTTATCGTTCATCAACAAAATCTTTGTGTACAGGGTGGACATTTTATGGTGATACAGTACCTTATCTAGAAAACGGTAATAGTTACGACAAAAAGTTAAATACAAAAGTTGTTTGGATTTAATTAAATTTTTATTTTATTTCACTTTTGCTTATACAGGTTGTTTCGTTTTGACGTGACACATGTCAAGTTTCTTAATTTAAATAGGATACCCTATATATTATTACATATTATTATTCTACTGTTAATTTGTGAAAGTTTTTATAATAACATCTATATTTGAATTCTTTATCGTTATTGAGTAAATTGAGCTTTTATAATTTAAAAAAAAAAACATTTAAAAAAAAAATGTTTTACCTATAAAACTTTAATGGAACTGACTAATATCCTAAACATACGTTACTAAAGGTTCAATTCAACGAGTTTCCATACTGGTCTTACCAATTAATATACAGGGTGTTAAAAATGGAGAGCAAAACAAACAGAACTTTAATTGTAAAAATCTCCTGTTTTTCAAATGGAACACCCTGTATATTTTTATTTCATCTGATTTAGCGTTCAATTACCTATCATTATTCCTATATATGTGCTATACCTAAAATGAACAGTTTTGATTTTATTAGCCGTTTTCTGATTTGACTATTTTTTTTTTAATATTAGTAAACAGATGAAGTGGGCTAAAATAAAAATGTCGTAAACTAAGCCTTATTCTCATTTCCTTAACACAGATAGCGACTATAAATAATGTTAGAATATACAAATAAAAGTGAAATATTATGTAATTTATGTTCTTATTATTTAATGTTTACGAAAATAAGGGAGAGACAAAAAAAAATATCTTGTGCCACACGGTATAACTATTAACTAACTGAATATTAAATATGATTAAAACAGATTATACAAAATTTTCAATATGGCCACCGTCCATTGCGTTACATGAAGTGTAAATAGCCTCCATTTTTCGAATAGCGTTCCTTTATTTTTTTTTTAACTCATTTCTATTATTAGATTTATTTTTATAAACTTTATTTTTTAGTGAACCCCACAAAAAGAAGTCTAAAGTGCTTAAATCAGGGCTTCGTGGTGGCCAGGATATTAAACCATGTCTTCCTATCCACAATGGAAAATGTTGATTAAGGAAATTTACTACCGGTGCAACCGTGTGGTAAGGGGCGCTATCCTGCTGAAAAATGTTATTTTCTCGAATATTTTCGTAAGTCGTTGATAAGGGGCATGATTTCATTCCTAAGCAGCTCCAAGTGTCAAAAAATATTAGTCCGATAATTCGGTGGCAAATAATTCCGCACCACACATTTACGGTTTGACGGCTTTGTTTTTTAATTGCTTTTGTTAGATGTTTGTTAGTTTAAGACCAGTAATGAGTGTTTTTCCGATTAAAAATACTCGCCGTATTAAATAAGGCTTCATCAGTCCAAAGCACTTTTGAAAAAACACATTTTTGAACTGCCGGTCCATAATATCACAACAAAAAGTCAATCTTTCATTCAAGTCTAATTGAGTTGGAAGAAATTTATAAGGATGATAACCATTCACCTGCAATGTTTTTTGAATACTCCCTCTACTGACACCTGCAATGTCTCTGTCAGCATCTCTTTGGGATCTTTCATCATCTTCCTCGAAATAAAGTAAAATCTCCAGTTGTTTTTCCTCAGTGAGGACAAAATTGGGACGATTTTTCTTAGAGTTTTTAAGGACACCATTTTCCAAATCACGCACAATTCGAAAAAATATAGTCCTGGAGGGAACTCGATTATTAGGATATTCCCTCGAATATTCTCTAAAGGCTAACCCTGGACTTTTATTATTTTTTATGAAACAGTTGTATAATTTCAAACGTTCATCTAAACTATATAAAGCCATTTTTTAACAAATTTCGCAGCAAAAATTTGACAAAAACGAGAAACAGAACAAATATCAACTTAAGTCAACAATTGCGTTAGGTTATTTCCTAAGGCTATCTTGATTTTTTTAGTTTCTGATCTCATTTACCGGCAAAATTCCGGGATAAATCAGAAAACGGCTAATAAAATCGAAACTGTTCATTTTAGGTATAGGACATATATATATATATATATATATATATATATATATATATATATATATATATGAGTAATGATAGGTAATTGAACGCTAAATCAGATGAAATAAAAATATACAGGGTGTTCCATTTGAAAAACAGGAGATTTTTACATTTAAAGTTCTGTTTGTTTTGCTCTCCATTTTTAACACCCTGTATATTAATTGGTAAAACCAGCATGGAAACTCGTTGAATTGAACCCTTAGTAATGTATGTTTAGGATATTAGTCAGTTCCATTAAAGTTTTATAGGTAAAAAACTTTTTTTAAAAAAATATGTTTTTTTAAAAAAAAATCTAAAAACTCAATTTACTCAAAAACGATAAAGAATTCAAATATAGATGTTATTATAAAAACTTTCGCAAATTAACAGTAGAATCGACACATTTAATAATATATAGGATGTCCCATTTAAATTAAGAAAGTTGACATGTGTCACGTCAAAACGAAACACCCTGTATAAACAAAAGTGAAATAAAATAAAAATTTAATTGAATCCAAACAACTTTTGTATTTAACTTTTTGTCGTAACTGTTACAGTTTTCTAGATAAGGTACTGTATCACCATAAAATGGCCACCCTGTACAATCCACAGATAATAATGAGGAGATAAAAGTGGTCGTAAAAACTGTGAACTTCATTAAATTACAACCACAGAGATTCCAAAATGTTTTACACGAAATTAATGCCGAGTATGGTGATGTAACATGTTTTTCTGATGTTCGTTGGCTGAGCAGAGGAAAAATGTTAAAACGCGTTTTTGAATTCAAGAAGGAAATCGCCTTCATGGAAACCTAGGCGAAACCATTTCCTCAATTTCGTAACCCCGACTGGCTGCGCTACTTGGGATTTCTCGCGGACGTCACGCTGCACCTAAATGTCTGGCACCTGAATGAACAGCAACGTACAAGGATAAGAAAATCTCGTCAACAACCTATTTGACACTCTGAAGGCATTTGAGTTTAAAACGGATTTATGGAAAAATCAGCTATTGAAAAAGAGTTTATGCACTTTCCTAAACTAAAGAGTTGCGAATGTACAGATGTGGATATAGTGGAAAACATGTCGCAGCACTAGATTTACTCAAAAAAGAGTTTCAATCAAGATTTTCTGGCTCACGGATAATGAAAATTACATCAATCTCTTTGTCGCACCATTCAGTGTAAAATGGAGCTTAGGAACTGAAAGACAGGTTCGACATGGGCCTTCTTGATTTTTATTCAAAATATGTTGAGCAAAACTCGTTTCCTGAAATCCGAAAACATGCCCAGAAAATGATGTCTCTGTTTGGGAGCACATAGGTGTGCGAGCAGCTGTTTTCTTGTATGAATGAATCAAAAATAAACAATGTCAAAAATCGCATTGATTCAATGAACTTTTAAACCAATAAAGATTATTACACTTTGAAATTATATATTTTTTATTTTATTGATATGGTGGTAAAGTGACGTAGACCATCGTGGCCCTTCGGATGATGTGAAATCGATTTTTGGTCCTTGCACTAAAAAAGGTTGAAGACTCTTGCCATAAACTTTCAGCATTAGGTCCATGATAGAAAAGGAATTTGACATCATTAGATTTATTGTAACAAATAATGACTACAAATTATCTCAGATTAACAAACTAATTTTCAAAAAACGTAAACTTTTAACTTCCAACAAATATATCCTCAGGTTAAAGGTTCCCATATTTTGAACCAATATCTAACAAAATTGCAAACGTTTTAAAAAGAAATAAAAAGTTACTTTTCGACCGTCACAAAAAATCTCTAATTTGATTTTTAACAGGGAGAAATTTCGATGTTCGATTCAAAAAGAATAATGCCTGATTTAGATTTAAAAAACAGAACTATTATTTCGCCAGCTATTTCTTAGAAACTTCACATAAATTCCCGGGCATAAATAAGTTAAATGAGCAAAAAAGTCGCAAATTTGATTCTTTAGAAGCAATTTATAAACACTATAAAAACCCAAATGTAAACCTTTTAAATTCACAATCAGATTGGAAATGCCACCTTATTAAAACATTTTGACTATTATTCTATTAACTTTCTCATTTATACAGATACAAAAAAAAGTTAGATATAAAAGTTTCTTTAAATTGAACATGTTTTTTTATGATGTAGTTTTTAGATATACAGGGAGTTTCGTTTTTCTGGAATCAACACCAACTTTGTTTTTTAAATGAAACATACTGTATATTATCAACCAGAATGAAAGAGATTTTTATCCCGATTCCAACGATATATGGTTTATTAATATTTGCTTTGGTAGTTTTTGAAATTGGATAATAATATTATTAATATATGTATTATTAATATTATTTTCATATAACACTCTGTATATTTTCGGCTGAAACATCTCGATCATAACGATATAAGGTTTGTTAATATTTTTTGTTGATAATTCTGTAGTATTAGTATTCGAAACATTAATAATATAATATATTAAATAATATTTTTTGCTTATTTCCTAGTTGGCTTTGACAAAACGAAAACATTAAACTTGACTTATAAAACATGACAATTAAATATTTTTGAAATTCACTCTCTACGTTAATTTTAAAATATTATTTGATTTATTAAATTTTAATCATGGTTTACACCGAAGAAGAAAAAAGACAAACTTATAAAGTTTTTATTAAATGTGGTTATAATCGTAAAAGAGGGCAAGTGGAGTATCGCAGATTATATCCAGAGAGAGTAACACCAAATTACTACACCTTTATTTATTTAAATTTTGTGTAATTATAGTTTTTGACTGTATAAGTCGTGTAAGGTTGCAGCCAGAAGTTCATCCCGGAGAGAACTATTGTCAGGAGAATATTTTTAATGAAACAGTGAAAAAAAGTTTTTGAATCCTTGGATTATTCTAATAAGAAAATTTTTCATAAATATATGTCCGCAAATGCCCTATTAAATAATACATTAATTTTCTTCTAATACCCATTTTGAAAAAGTGTTATTAAGATACAAGGTGCTTATCAAAAAATGAGATTTTTAATAAAATTTTAATTATTTTGCAACTACGGTAATTATTAAAAAATCCTCTTATTCAGTTTTTACTTTTGAACTACTGATTGTCCTACAATCAATAAAAATCAGAAAACATCATTAAAAAAAATAGGGAAGATAGAAAATTTGAAAAAATTGCATATTATTATATAAATTAAGATCTCTAAATTGAAACAGAGGTCAAAGTGTTTATAAACCATAAAATGTTCTCTTATTTATAGAAAACCGCAGTTAAATGCCTTTTAAAGTTTTAAAGATGGTAATTTTCAAAAATAGCCCCAAAATTTTCATTATGTGTTTCAAAGTTCCAACACTGTATTTATATGTGTATGTGTTTTTAACGATACCCATAAATAAAACAGAATACCCATAAATTAAAAAAACTAAATACTAACTTCATAAAACCCAAAATAAATTGATTTATTATTTTTAAGTTGGCTCTCCCAAGGAAAAATTTTGGTTGCGCCGATAGTGCTTGTTATCTCGTAAGAAGAATTGTTATAAAAAACTTTACTACACTTCATTTTTAATTTTTGTAAACCATTACTCCAGTTTCAAGGATATCAAGGCTTGTTGGATGTCCTCTTTTTACAAATATATGGTTTATTGTTTTAGAGAACCCTGAAGCTTCCATCCCTCAGGCAGATCGCCATCTAAATTTAAGCTCTTTGAAAATTCATTCAACCTTAAAAAAACATAAATATAACCCTTATAAATTTACAAAAGTTCAATTTCATATTGACGTAAACAAAAGAGTCAGGTTAGAGTTCTGTCGAAATATGATGGAAAGGCTAAATGCTGACGAAATTTTTTTTAATAACATTTTATGGACTGACGAATCTAGTTTTTCCACTTGTGGTATTTATAACAGAAAAAACACTCACTATTGATCAATAAATAATCTGCATCTAACAGGTCAAATAAAATTTTCTGGCAGTCAAACAATGAATGTGTGGCATTTTAAGGAGCAAAATAATAGCTCCAATTTTTTACAATGGCACCCTGACAGGTACTAGATAGTTAAATCTCTTAAATTAAATAATGGCGATTCTTTTCAAACATTTCCTGGCTTCGACCTAAATGGTTTGGCAGCAGGACGGTGCGCCACCACATAATATTGTTGCTGTGAGAAATTTTGTAGCCAATAGATTTCCTTTGTGGATTGGAAAATTTGGGACTATAAGATGGCCACCTCACAGTCCCGACTTGACACCTTTGGATACATTTTTATGGAGTAATCTAAAAGATAAGGTGAATTTCTTTTAGGAACTGACGCTTCAGGGAATTGAAAATACGGTAACTCAAAAAGTTCTACTTTTAAACACAGAAAATCAAGATTCAATCAATGGGGCGGTGGCAAAGCTTAAGCTAGCCTACAGGCGTCGTATAATAGAAAATGGGGACCACTTTGAGCAATTCCAAATTTAAATAGTAATTGTAATATATAGTTTTTAAAACAATGTGATTTAAATTTCTATTATTTAATAAAAAGAATATTTAAATTTAAAAAAATATTAATAATAAATGAAAAATCTCTCGAAACCACATCATATTAACATCATAATAAGGGTCCCCGTTTGAAGTGTTATTTTTCTGTTGCTATTTGATTGTATTTTATTTTAATAAAATTGAATAGTGAAATTGTCGTAATATGGGGTTGAACTGTCTTCGTGGCCCAGTTGGTTGAGCTCTTCGCCAAAGACGAAAGATGTCCTGGGTTCGAATCCCAGCAAAGACAGGTTAACTTTTTTTATTTTAATTTTGTCTGCAATGACGACTAAAAAAAATTTTGGGAAACTTAGATAATAAAATAGTAATATCCTCAGATGTCATTGCCAACTACTGAAAATTTAAAACGAAATATTTCAAAATTTACCAAAGCAAATATTAATAAACCATACATCATTGGAATCGAGATAAAAAACCCTTTCATTCTAGTCGATAATATACCGTATGTTTCATTTAAAAAAAAAGTTGATTCCAGAAAGAAAATTAAAGAAACTTTCATGTTTAACTTTTTTTGTGTCTGTATAAATGAGAAAGTTAATAGTGGGGTGCATTTATAACAAAAAACCCTGTACTAGTAGTACGAAACTGCAGTCACGCCTAGTGCAAAAACAAAACAAGCGACAGTAAACAAAGTAAATCTTGTGATTTCATTCATTTGTCATTGCCTAATACGTTGTGTATCCCCTGAATTTGTAAGCCCTCTGTGTTATAAGCTGGAAGGATAAAAGTTCCAGTGATCCCACAAATCCGACAACAAATTTTATAGATCTGAATAACTCTTCTCGATATAAATAAAAATATTTGAAATCACATGCGACTTTCCAAAGCATAAATATATTTTAGGAGCCAGAAAGTATTCCCAATCGGACATATAGAACGGAAAATTGCCAATGCATCATATTTTTGACAGTTAGGTATGATATGCTTTTCGCGGCTAATATTTCCCTGCGACTTCTTTTTAGCTTTTATGGTCTACTTGAATCGATTTATTCGGTTCGAGGGCAGTTTTAGATGCAATAGAAAAATGCTTTACCCTTTTTTCAATTTATTTCTTTTGAGTACTCTTATTTATGGATGATAAATCCTTAGCCAGAAGTTATACTTCTATGCCCGCGACGACAGTCAAAAAATGTGGTTTTGTCACAAAAATTGACTTGTTTAAAGTGCGAAAAAAGAATATTATTTTTACTTTATATATTATAATTTTAACGTTTATTTTGTCGAAACAAAATACAGTTCCATTTAGAGAAAAGCGGTATAGTCGAATGCGGTCTTATCGTGCGGGTCCAAAGGTCACCAACATTATGAATCAAATCAGAAAACACAGTGAATACCAAAATTTTGTGTGATTCTTTTATCGAGCTATCAAATCTCGATGGGCTATTTACAAATATACAGGAAGAAAGAAAATAGTTTATATAACACAATATTATTAAGATAGCCACTTAATATTATTTTATATATTAAATGCCGAGGGACTAAATAAGAAAATTCGATAAATATGTATTTGGTTAAAAATTTTTGGTTGTCAAAAACAAAAATCAACAAAATGGAAAGAGCTTTAATAAAGTCGGAAGGCGGTTCGAATCAGTGGAACAATCAGGATATGTTCTGTTTATACAGCCACTTAATGAAAGTGAGATTTCTTATCAATCACCAAAAATTATGAGCCCCGCTTGACCTAAAAATCTATCTACTTATACAGTGTCATTTATTTAAATGCGAGCCACCCCTGTGCAAAGAAAACTTGTTTTTTTTTGTATTGTGATAGCAAAAAAATTTTATTTTGCAAAAATATTATACAGTTTTGTTAAAAACACAAGATAATTAGTTATTACTTCCCTCGTGAGATTTTTTCAGATCTCTACGTTTAAGGGTCCCTAGATGCCGGAAAACATGTTTTCTCAATTCCGTCTGTCTGTAGGTATGTCTGTCCGTCAGTCTCTCTGCTCGCGGCATAGCTAAAAAACTACTTATCCGATTTCCTCAAATTATATATATATATATATATATATATATATATATATATATATATATATATATATATATATGTATTTTTCGTTAGCCCCGAGTTTCTGGTAAAGCGATTTTACCGATTTTCATATATCAAATTTTGTCTTATAATTAATAAAAAAATTTACTTATTTTAAACACGCTTTAAAAATGGAACAAGTATTCTATAATTATTTATTTATTGCCTACAAAATTACAAATGTACTAAAAAATAAGCAAAAAAATGGTATCAAATCCAATAAAAAAAAATTTAAATTAAATTTCACTGGCTAATATCCAGGAGCTAGTAGCAAAAGCTGAGAATCGGTATAAGGAATGTACAGAAACTTGTGCATGAAAAAAAACATAATTATTAAGACTAATATAATCCCTCAGAAACTTTTTAATATTATAGACTAAAAAATATCATCATCACTTAAAAAGTCCTCATCTTCTGAGTCTTCCTCAAATAGCGCAATGATCATTGGTGGTATTTCGACATCTAGAACTCGTTCTCGATTCCACCAATCCCATATTAATTTCTCCGTATGTTCCACATATTTCTTCCAGTTCTCCGGCGTAATATAATTTAATGAATCTTGCCAAACAATTTGCACTTCATCTGATGTAATACCATCGTTCACGTGTTTTTCGTAATATGATTTTACCCCCACCCAAACTGGCAATGGTATAGCGGCAGTCGTAAAACCTCATGTCCATTTTCCTATAATATCTCATCTACGGCATATATTGTTGGTTTTTTAATAGATTTTGCTATTAAAAGGAGTTCTAGTTTCAGCATATTGGGTAAAGGATTTTGTTTTATGACTTGCTACATAAATATCACTTTTCTTCCAGGAGGAAGTAGGTTGTTTATTTAAGATTCTTGAATGATAAGATTCATTGTCCAGAATGATTAAAGATGGAGCATCTCAATTTAGAATCAGTTGTTCTTTTAACCACTTTTCAAATAGTTCACAGTTCATATTATCATGGTAGTCCATACTTTTGGATGTTGAAGGGAACAGTAAACTTGTTGAAGAACCTGCATGCAAAATGATCAACCGTTTTCACGTCCCAGATCCCCTTTTTCTTTTGACACTTTTTGCAGACTCGTCCTGCCAAGATTTAGAACCACTTCGATTAGAAAATATCCAACTCTCGACTAAAAATACCACTTTTCCAAATTTTGAATTAACATTTTCCGTGCATTTCTTTAAAAACTGGATACGCTGACTTGCTATATGTGGTAACTCGCATAAAAATCTTCGATTACAGTCTTTTTTATATCGAAAACCCAACATTTTTATTAATTTTGACAACGATTTTAGTCCAATTTCCAATATGCTATGGTTTTTTAAAGCTTCTTTTAAAACTTGAAGAGTTATATTAGTTTTTGATGTGTATAAATCCATTTTTGTCACCTAAGTCTTCTGCCTTTGGCTTTTATCGTGTACATTTCTTAATCTTCTTCGGTACTAAATTATGCTTTTTTTCACGCACAATTTTGTGCACAGTCCGTATACCGATTCCCAGAGCTTTTGCTATTGTCTCCTGGATATTGGCCGGTGAATTTTAATTTACGTAATATTTTATTAGATTTAATACAATTTTTTTCGCTTGTGGATGCAAAAAACCCGAAAATTGTTTTCTATTACTCATTTTGTCAATCTGACTTTAAAGTGACATCGCTCAAAGATTTTAGCAACTGCTTCCGGATTTTATGCGGAGGATATGATTACACGTAATAAAAGAAAAACAAACTTAAAAAGTTTATCGTTGATAAATCATATGACCCGCACTATAACACTGCTTTTGACTATACACCTAATTTATGCTTGGACTAGTAGGATTTTCGGTGCCACCAGAAAAATTTCAAAATGACTTCAGTTGTCAAGTTGACAAAGTCACTATAATCTTTTTCGAGATATTTTTTTACATGTGTGTATAAATATAAAAATGCCTGGTCAACTATGAGTTGTTAAAAAAGTCCAGATAATTAACCGAATAGAAGAAGGTTGGCCTATTTGTGTATAAGCGACACAGGAAAAGTAAATCGACCAATTAAAACTTCCAAAAACGATGGGAGTTAGAGGAAATATTAGAAAGGAAAAGAGATTTCCAACGCAGATTAGGATGCGGCCCTGATAGGTCACCTGAGACAAAATCCTTTTGCAGTTTCGAGGGATGCTGTGATTGCCACAGTATTTCCTGGATCGCAGCCCACGGCCAGTAGGAGGGTTAGAAATTCAGAATTAAAAAACCGGGTGGCTGCAAAAACAGGGAAGGCTAATCTTTGACTTGAACTGTTCACCTCTGAAAAACTTTTCAATCCATCAATAATGGCCAAATTCGTGTATACCGACCAGGCAACTGCAGATTTCAAGAAAAATATACGAGTTAATGTATGGGGTTGGATAAATGTCCATGGATTAGGCGTATGTTGTTACATAGAAGGCAGATTAATGCAGAATATTAAAAATATTTTAAAACACATAATGCTTCCATTAGTCGCCCAATTACAGTTTACACTCTATATAGTGAAAAACCAAAATGTTGACCGAAATTTCGCTATAGAAAGTTTTTCACTATATAAAGAAAAAATCCTTATACAGGGTGTCAATGAAGTACTTCTACAAACTTTAAGGGGTGATTTTTGACTAATTTTAGGATGAAAAGTTCATATGAAAATGGGTCTGAAACGGCTTTGTTTCTAAGATACAGGGCTTCCAAAAAACAATTTTATTTGGTTTTTTGCTTATATTTTTGTTAAGGAACATGACAATTGGACAAATTTGAGATTCTGGGTATATTGATGACGATTCAAATATTAACTTAGTTTTTTATTTAATGTTAGAGGGCGCCACATACAGTTTTGTTCCTAAATTTAATTAACCGTACATTTTTTGTGAAGCCTTTTATGTCATTTTTCCTAGGCAGACCTATACTCCATTTAATTCTACACAAAAAAGATGCTTTTAGTATTTGTCGCTAAAAGCAGCCATTTTGGATAAAAAAGGGTTTGAAGTTAAATCTGCGTTGAAAGTTTTTAAATTGGATCATTTTCGAGATCTATCTCTTATTGATTGTATTATCAGGTAAAAAACTTAAATCATTTACAAGACTAAAACTAAACTAGTTGATAACATTATTTTACAATAATTGTTGAAAATGACCACCGTCTACTTCAACGCATGCATTAAGTCGGCTGAACTTTGATTGCCGAACTCTTTCAAATATACCTGGCGTCTGATTAATAATGGCACAACATTCAAATATCCTATTTCTTAGATCTTGTTCATTTTGGACTGGCCTTTTATAAACCAAAGACTTCAAGTGACCCCACAGAAAATAGTCCAAAGGATTCAGATCTGGTGATCTGGCAGGCCAGGCTTGTGGTCCAGCTCTTCCTATCCAACGGTTAGGCTAATTCTCGTCCAGAATTGACGCGCAACGACACTAAAGCGTGGTGGAGCTCCGTCGTGCATTAACCACATCCTGTTTCTGGTTTCTAAATCAACTTCTTCTAAATGGTTGGGAAGTTCGTGCGCCAAAAACCTTCGATATTCTTCGCCATTAAGCCTTTGCGGAAAAATGCAAGGTCCAATAAGGTGATCACCGATAATTCCTACCCAAATATTGAGAGAAAATAGCACCTGAAAATGATTTTCTCTGATAGCATTCGGATTATCCTCAGCCCAGATATGGTTGTTATGAAAGTTAATTATGGAATTTTGAGAAAACGACGCTTCAACTGTGAAAAGCACATGGCTTAATAAATCCGGGGTTCGTACTAATCTATTACGCAACCAAACACAAAAATTGAGTCTGAGGGGAAAATCTCTAGGTAATAGAACCTGCACACGTTGCATATGATAAGGATAAAGTTGTTGAGACCTTAAAATTTGCCAAACAAGTGTGTGTGTAATATTTAATTTAAGAGCTATTTTCCGTGTACTAGTTTGCGGGTCTTCTTCAATTCTTTTTAACACAGCTTCTTCAATCTCAACTGTTCGAACTGTTGCAGGCCTTCCTGGAACATCTGTTGTCCTTTTAAAGCTGCCAGTTTCACAAATTCTTGCGTGAATATTAATAAAAGTCTGGACGTGTGGCATCACTCGTTGAGGAAATCGCGCCTGATACATTCGTCTTGCAACTTGTGCATTACCGCGAGCCATTCCGTAAGTAAAATGAATGTCTGCCATTTCTGCGTTGGTATATTGGTACATTTTGGTCAAAACACACGATAAATTATTACTTATAATGCCAAATGATGAAAAACTACTTGTTTTATTCTAAATCAACTGCCATGACTGATTCTGCCACCATGGAAACCTCTCAATTGTTTTTCAAGGCCTGCTATGGATTCACCTATACTATTTCGGCTGCAAAGGAAAGATGCAACACATTTGTACGATTTTATTATTTTTATCCTATTTTCACTAATTTGCTAATTGTGATATGTTAATGTGATAGAGTAACATAGCATATGATTTTGAAAAAGTATTTTTTCGCTTATTTTTCAAAATCTCGGAAATGATTCAATTTAAAAAATTTCAACGCAGATTTAACTTCAAACCCTTTTTTATCCAAAACGGCTGCTTTTAGCGACAAATACTAATTTTAATTTTAATTAGTAATTTTTTTGTGTAAAATTGATTGGAGAATAGGTCTGCCTAGTCAAAAATGACATAAAAGGCTTCACAAAAAAGTTATGGTTAATTAAATTCAGGAACAACACTGTATGTGGCACCCTCTAACATTAAATAAAAAACTAAGTTAATATTTAAATTTCTCGTCATCAATATACCCAAAATCCCAAATTTTGTCCAAATGTCATGTTCCTTAACAAAAATATAAGCAAAAAACCAAATAAAATTGTTTTTTTGGACGCCCTGTATCTCAGAAACAAAGCTGTTTCAGACCCATTTTCATATGAACTTTTAATCTTAAAATTAGTCATAGAATCACCCCTTAATGTTTGTACAAGTACTTAATTGACACCCTGTATATTGCAGTGTATGTTTTATATTGGTAATCATTTACTTGTATTTTATAAGCTACAAGCAACAAAAAAAAGTTGAATTATTAGGAAAGATTTTATTAAACATTTGAAAGTTTAAATATGTATGCAGTACATAGCATGTACAGGGCTAAATACATATATACATATGTGTAGTCTTGAAAAATGTCTAAACATCATTCATTATGTACTAGGAAAAATAATCACTTATTTTCATTTGAACCTTACTTTTGAAAAATAATTGTCTCAACAAAATTTTCGCATTTATCAAATGCATAAAGATTTGATCAGGTACACTTTCCTGGCCCCTGAGAGCAGTTAGCACAATGTTAAATGCATTTCATTTTCACTAAATTTAGCAGGACATTCCCCGATTTCGCTTTCTTCTTCATGATCTTCTAATATCGTCAATTATGTCTTGATCAGTTGGGAGATCTGTCGTACCAACATTATTGTCGATTTCTAAGAAATCTTCAAGTAAAAAAATCTTCATCGACTGTAGCAGATTTGTGTAGAATACCCCACTGTCTTTTTAAGGTAGCGAGAACCATTTCGTCTTCTTCTTCCAATTCCTCAATTTTTCAGTAGAACCTGCTTTAGAAAGCAGTTTTTGATAGTTTTCTGAGAAAAATTCTCACTCCATAACTTAACGACTTGGGTTATACACTCTTTAAGGGTAATCAATTTTTGGACTGGAAGGCATTAACTTTTTGTGAACAATCCTATTTCGGTAATGATGTTTATGTTCTTTATAATACTCTGGTCCCCATAGGTTGCAATTTGATGGCCATGTTTGGTGGAAAAAAGATTCAATTTTTTCATAGGACAATTGTCTATAAACATTACAATCTTTCGCTTTCGGCTTTTCATTTTCGGGTCCAGTTCTTTGATCCATCTTTCAAAAATCTCAGAAATCATCCATGCCTTTTTATTATTATAGCACCAGATTCAATCCCCCAGTGTCTTGTTGGACTGAATAAATTACAAGAGTCGGATATCATCGAGGCCGCGAAAAAGCTAAAAAACAAATTAACATCTGCCAGTGATTCAATCCCTAGTTTTATTATAAAGGACTGTATTGGAGCTCTTTCTAAGCCCTTGACGTACATATTCAACCTTTCAATTGAGGCCAATCATTTTCCTGGCTGCTGGAAGACAGCTTGCGTTGTCCCTGTATTGAAGAAGGGTGATCCATCGGAGCTGCACAATTATAGACCCATTTCAATTCTTTGTAACATTTCTAAGCTTTTTAAAATTTGTATATATAAACAGATTTTCAGTCAGGCCAGGTCTATAATCTCTCCTGATCAGCATGGATTCATGGACAAAAGATCGTGTGACACGAATCTGACTTGTTTGTCTCAATATATTTGCTCTTCACTTGATAACACTGATCAAGTTGATGTTGCTTATATGGACTTCCAGAAGGCTTTCGATCAGTTAGACCATGGTGTTCTATTGTTAAGGTTGGACCTTATGGGCTTCTCATCGGGTTTAATTTCGCTTTTAAAGTCTTACTTGACCGAGCGGCAGCAGTATGTAAAGATCGAGGGCTTTAGATCTTCTAAATATTTTGTATCGTCCGGAGTTCCTCAAAGCTCTAACTTGGGGCCCTTGCTTTTCTTGTTTTTCATCAATGACCTAGCATACAAACTAAATGGTTCAAAACTGTTCTTTGCTGATGACTTGAAGGTATTTTCTAGTATTGATTCTTTGGAGGACTGTAAATTCTTGCAGAGCGAGTTGAACATTATAAATACGTGGTGTGATATTAATAAGCTAAATCTCAATATCTCTAAATGTTTTGTTGTTTCATATACTCGCAGGAAAACTTACATACATTATGATTATGAGATTAAATCTAGCACTCTTTCTCGTTGCAGCGAAATAAAAGATCTCGGTATTACCTTTGATCGGGCATTTACTTTTGGCACTCACATAATGAATATTGTTAGATCCGCCTCAAAAGCTTTAGGCTTCATACTCAGGAACTGTAAAGACTTTAGAAATAATGCTACTCTTATATTATTGTTTAACTCTTTCGTTAGGTCAAAATTAGAATATGGTGCAATGGTGTGGCATCCCATTTATCAATGTGATATGCATATATTAGAATCTGTACAGCGTAGGTTTATTAAGTATCTAGCAATGAAGGAAGATGGTGTTTATCCAACTAGAGGAACTAGTCAGAGTGTATTACTGGAGCGCTTTAATATGATGCCTTTAGAGATCCGCAGAAAGAGAATCGCTCTTTCGTTCTTATACAAATTATTAAACAGTGAAATTGACTGTACACATTTATTAAATCAGATAAAATTCTTAGTTCCGACATTTAATGTTCGTAATACCCGTATATTTTATTGTAATCGTCCCAATACAAGCATGCTGACTAGAGCCCCAATATATTATATGTGTCATACATTTAATGAACTGTGTGGTGACAATGTCGATTTATTTTTTGACTCTTTAGGTGTTATCACGAGGCGGGTTACCTGATATTATTTTTTTTTCTATTTTTTGTTTGCGGTTCTATTAAGATTGTATAAGACTTTATTTCTATTTTTTTTTTCTTTTTTTCTTTGTTCACTAGGATGTTTGTGCTTTTCTGTAGCTCTTATAGAATATTAGTTTATACTTTATATCATATAATTTTGTTACATAAATATATATATTTTTTATTTCCTGTAAGTGGGTGACTGTTGGAAATAAACGACTATTTATTTATTTATTTATTTATTTATTATTGGCGTAATCTAACTCCAGAAATTTAACTTCTTTTAGACACCGGGGATTTTTGCTTTACCTATGAGCAGTAATTTCAGTTTTTTGGAGCCATCCATGTTTGCTCCAACCATAACTGTTACCCTTTCTTTACTTGTTTTAAAACCGAAACATTTATCACTTTTATGTAGCAAACATTTAAAAAACAAACCGGTTTCATCACCATTGAAAGCGTTTTTTGGCTCGTACTTTTTCAGTACAATTTTTAGACGTGCTTCAGTCCAAATGTCACAGTTCTCCTGACTAACGTTTGCACTCTCGCCAGACACCGTCTTAAAGACATGAATTGCGAGTCTTTCAGGCACTCAACCACCCTTCACTAGCTTGAAAATGAATGCACTTAAATTCTTAAACAAATTATAGAGCATTTTGCTTTTTTAAATTTCCCGATATTGGTACGTTGTGATGCGTACAGGCCACTTGAAACCATCGTAAAACTGCTTCATTTACATACTCGTAAGAAAACCCATACTCATTTTCGATTGCTTGGAACACTAGTTTTCTTGATGATACTGTGGGTGGCGATTTTATTATCAGAGAGACGCAACTTCCTCCAAAACTTTAATTTTCTCAGCTAAACTTAAACACACTCACTTGGACATCTTACTTGATTCTTAAACAAAAACAAACTGAACTTGAATTTGCGAATTACTAGACCTCGACTATAGAAGGGGTTTTACCCCGGGTTTCTATAAAATGGGTTATTCCCCGGCTTTCTCACAGAAATCTCCTTGATATTTTGCCAACCATTAGGCGTTATAAACGCGTTAAGAATCTTTTCAAAACAATGCGTCATAAAAATGGAATTCCGAGAAAAATTTCGGTAAAAATTTTATATATAGACGTTACTATTTTACATATTCACTATATGCAAGGCTGTTTTCATCTAATTTCATTAAAATATTCTAGGTCTTGAAAAAATTGCACTATGTATCCAAATAACTCATTAATTTACCATCTGTCCATGCTGCCAATAATATAAGATAGTTGTTTCAAAGTAATAAGTAGAAGTATTGCCTTGGCTTTCTTACAGTCCAGATATGTATCCGATAGAAAACATTTGGAGATTGATAGTGAGAAAAAAATATAGACGTTATTTTAGGCCTCAAAATTCTGATGAACTGTGGGAAACAGTCCGTCAGTGCTAGGAAGAACTTAAAACTCAATGCGAACAAACTTAATCGAGTAACCCAGAAAGAAGACGGTATGATAAAGTATTAATATTGTATGTCTTGTTGATTGTTCTTGCTTATTTTAGTATTTTTCTATTCATGTTAAATTGTGTTCTTCTTTATATAAAAATATGTCGTACACTTGCTTTAAATCTCGATATGTATTTATTTCTTCATCATCAATAAGGGCCGTTCTTATTGGTGTGCACATTGTGCATGGAGAACGGTTCTTGGGGCAACCAAAATAGGATAAAATTGTGATTAATGATATTTGTAAATTAAATATTTTTGTCGTTTGTTACATTTTAAAAGCGGTTTGTTTTTTAAAAGTAAGTTTATTTATTAGACAAACAGTTATTTTCTTAATATTTGAGTCCAGAAAAAAGTTTTAGTTGTCATTCTTCTAAAATCAAAATGAAAAGATATTGATTGATTTATTTATACATACATAATACATAAAAAAATCTATTTCTGAAATCGTTTATATTTTTTATAATGTAGGTGAAAGATAAGAAATGATTTTTTTGAAATTGCTTCTAAAGAGATAAACTATGTTTTTACTTTTTTAAAATACCTTTTGAATTAAATAGGATTTTAGGACAGTTCTTCGGTCAATGGCTTAGAAAAATAATAATCGAAAACCCGACTTCTAGATTTTTCTAAATTTTTCATTGGAGGATTTAATCCTAAAATAAATTTCTCCCTAAGAGACTACCTAGAAAATGCATGTTTACTGCTGCAGCGGTATTTTGTGATTTATCAAAAGCTTTCGACTGCGTAAATCGCGAAATACTGCTGAGAAAACTTAAAATCTATGGGTGTGGTGCTGAGTTAGTTTGAGTCATATTTGTATGGGCGTTGTCAGAGTGTAACAGTTGACAACGAACTTTCGGAGCAGCGGAATATCAGTCTTGGTGTTTCTCAAGGCTCAGTTTCGGGTCCGCTGTTATTTCTTTTATATATTAATGACATAGTGCATATCAATATTAGTAAGATATGCACACTTTTTGCGGACGATGCAATAACTTTATGGCATAATATGGACAGCTGCAACCTTTTGAGTTCTATAAATTCTGATATGAAGAAAGTTAAAGATTGATGTATTGTAAACCGCCTGGTATTAAATATTTCCAAAACAAGTATTTCGAATTAAGTGTGAATTGGGAGATATTTTACTGAAAAAATTAAATTAAACATCTAGGGGTAAATAAGTTGATTTAAGCTTATTTAAATATTTTTTTTTGGACATAAAATAAATATTGCTTTAAAATATGCACAAACGGTCAAAAATTTTAATAATTACGAGTTAGAATATGACCTTGTTGTTTCGTTAGAGAACAAATGTTTTCGAATGATTCTGCCCGTCTGTCTGAAAGTTGTAACAAGAGTTTAAAGGCCAGGTAAGTGAAGGGTAATTTTATAGCTGATGATAATGAAGGTCGGAAGGTAAAGGAAAGGTCGAAATGTAGAATAATTAGATTAAATCTCTTGAACAGGAAGCGAAGGAACTAATCTAATATATTTATATAAAAAACAAGGAAGGGAAAGCATACAAGCCCCACATATTTTATCCCTTAAATGTTTATTATTCAGCAGTAATTTCACGGAACATGAATAAAGAATTACATAAAGTTAAGTTAATAAAGTAGTATTAACGTAAATAATTTCAGACAAATTGATAGAGCTGATTTTGGGAAATTAGATTTTAATGTAATTCTTTTTTAATCAAAATTGATAGAGTAAAATTATTTTTCGGGTACATAAAAAACAAAAGAAAATCGTCCGAGAGATTTATGATATAATGAAAAATAAATAATAGATACTATAACTTCAGCTCGGAAATTAATTTCTTAAATGACCATGGTTCATTGGAGTTGTGTTTACAAGCTGTCTGGTTGGATTTAAAACGGGGTCTACAAGCTTAACTTATTAAAATTAAAAAAAATCACAATTCAAAAACAGAAATTAAATCATAGACTTAATGTAATGGGAAAAATGTATGCTTAAAGGTATATCAAAACCTATCATTGGATGAGTTAAAACAATCATGGTTGACATTGATACCGTAAGAATGCGTAATTTTAATTTAAGACACCTTTGGGCGTCATATGATCTGGTAGTTTCCTAACGATATGGCGTCAGCTACATTGATACGCTCCGAATTAAAAAAAAAATAAAATAGTATATACAAGCCCCGTCTCATTTCAGTTGGCTCAATTGGAAATGGTCCTAATTATTGTTATTTGAGCTATGAAAAACAGATAAATTGTATCGTTTTGTGTATTCTTTATTTTTTCCGAACATTTTAGATACTTTTACACAAGTTATATACAAGGGAAACGAAAAATGAATGTATCCAGAGAAGCTTGAATATTCAACATATTTACATAAACCGCCATTGTTGAACATCCATTTATTTTTTATAACAGTCGTACTTCTTGGAGGCGTAGTGTTTATTAGGTTCTGGCAGTACTCTGTACTAAAATTAACCAGGTGCGTGCTGTGAAATTTTAAGAAAGGGAAGCAATTTTTAGAAACTTACCTTTTTGTAATCTAATTCGATTCTTCGATAATTTTTTGCAAATTCGTCAATGACGTCATCATAAAACCGTCGATGCTCCGACATATTTTGGAGAAGTTTATTTTCAATGGACAACAGCGATGTATGCGAAAGTCTCTCCTGCTCCGTTGAATTTCTCACGAAATTTTTTATACGTTTAAGTGTTGAAAAATTGCGTTCTACTGATGAACTTGTGGCAGTATTGTCAATAATAATTCTGTCTTTTAAAAATTGCATTAGTTGCTTAGCGTTATTTTTTAAGCTAATGTCATCAATTTCGTAAATCACTTTTAGTTCAGATCGCAGTAACATTCTGTCGAAGAACTGGCCATATTGAACAAGAAGAGATTTAAACGCATCTTCTGGAAAAGTTTTTCTTTAAATGCATCAAATTTGCAGAGCGCGAGGAATTTAAAATCATTTAAACTGTTAAATCTATAGTTTATTTGCTGTTGAATTTGATCGATTATTTCATAAAAGAGGCGTCTATATGATGTTTGAATATCTCCGACCTTGTGTGTTCAAAGACGCTTGGCTTGTGGCTCTAAATTTAACGTCATCATTTTCTCCCAAAATAGGTCAAAGTCATCTTTTTTTTTGGCTTAACATGGACTTAAAATCATCCACTTTTTTAGGCAAAAAGCAATATCATTTGTTTTAGTTTGTAATATATTAAAAACATTGTCCGAGAATGGAAATATTTCTGAAAATATGTTCAACAAATAATTAAAATTAAAATCTCGTTTCAAACAGTCCAAAAACCCCTCGAACTATTTATTGCTTCTGAGTCCCACGTTTCATTATTTCCTATTATATTCTCAAATAGTTCAAGCAGTGATTCACGATTTTCAGATACTGTTAACACAAGTCTTTCATTATAGTTCCACCTAGTAGGAGCTACTTTGGGCAATCGTTTGTGGACAATGGAGTCCAAAGCTTGTGTACGTTTTGTTGACTTAGAAAAAAAAGCAGCTATGCCACTTAAAGTAACGAAAAATACTTTACATTCTTTAATGTGATTGATGAACTGGGATAAAACTAAATTTAATTTATGAGCAAAACAATGGGCAAACACAGCACTTGGGAAAGTTTCTCGAACTTTAGCTTGCAGACCCCTTAATTGTCCTGCCATCACTGCAGCTCCATCATAGCTTTCAGCAACTATTTTTTTCTCTCCATTAATTTCTTTAGTAACGTTATAAACTATCGTATATAATGCATCTGCTGTACGATTTTCGGACACATTCTTAAAACCTAAAAATCGCTCTTGAATACTTCCGTCTGTTTTAACGTAGCGTATTACTATAGATAATTGGCTAAAATTAGTGATATCAGTTGTTTCATCCAGAACAATAGCAATGAACCGCGCCTCGCCAATCTCTTGCGTGATTCTTTTTAGAATAATGGTTGCAACAGCGGAAATTAAACCATTCTGGATTCAATCAATCATATTTATCCATTAAACTAAGTAAATCTTGACAATTTTCTCTATTTGAAGAAACTCTTGTTTCGTCATGACCTCTAAATCCCAATTCGTGCTGTCCGAGAAAATAAAGAACATCGATAAGTCTTCTTAACATTTGCATTTTTTTATCGACTAGTTCATTGTGTTGGCGGTGACTAATTTCCAACTGTTTATTAAAGGTGTGTTCAATTCTGGTTTTGCCGAAGACTTTTTCTTTTATGACGGCCTGCAAATGCGCTTTGGACATAATGTGTTTTTTTACAGCTTTATGGAAATTGTTTAAATCGGAAAAACCAGTTTTATTCCAGAGACCTTTTTCATTTTCAAAAAAAATGGCCAACAAAATAATTTACTTATATTTTCACACCCTGATAGACATATAAATTGTTCGTATTGTTTTTTCTGGATAAAAATGTCTAATACAGTTTTTCATTTTTGTGGTTAAATTTTTCATAGGCGGTTTTGTCCTTCCTTTGGAAATTATTTGAAGCTTATCAGCGAAGTTTGTTGAAAATCCCTTTATTATTAAGACACACACCACACATTCACACACACGTTTCTTACTAAATTCTCCAACATTTTCAACGTTATTACAGCCGAAGTTGACGGTATTAGCTTATCAACGTCCTTATTATTGTCTTCCATATCGCATATGCACGACGCGACGTACGTATCACACAACACACGGATAGCCGTTCAAACAAAGAACCTACTCCAACGATAGCTTCCGCCCCCACTTAAAGCACGCGACTGAAGTGCAAAAATTGCAAACAGCCGGTGGAAAGTTCAATAACCTCTGGCTCGATTCACAGGAAATCAAGCATACAGGACTTCTCTGCATAAAAGCATTTTTATTGTAGCTCGGTGGGAGTCAAGGCCGCATTTATTATGGGCTTGATAATTAAGATAATATTTTAGTTTTTTTTAATATAAACTAAATTAATGGTTTAAATTTTAGAGAATGTTTTATAATTTTTTTGGGGGGAACCACTACTTCCCTTGCTTCCATGGACTGCACGACCCTGAAATTAACTCAAATTTTTTTCAGTCGTCTTTTAATTCTGCAACATGGATTTGCGCGCAACTCTTTTTTATTTCATGCCAAAGTGTTTCTATTTGTAATAAGGCAGAATGACTTAAAATTCATTCTAGAAGTGAAATATTATTGTCGAAAAACCAATTTAAGGCTTAAGTTTCTTTCTTTGACGTATGACTTTTAAATATTCAGATACTTTTCTGTAGTCACAATTCCATTGATTAAATTGAGCTTTCCCACACCATCACAGATGCACGAAATTTTAATTTTCGCTTTAAACAATCTAGATGAAAAGCTTCGTTTTTTAATAGACTATCTCTACTACGATCGTCTCCCACATCAAATTTCAACGAGACTCAACACTTCATAGTATGCACCTCTACCTTTCAATATTCCATTTTTTATGCTCCTTTGCTCATGTAAATCTTTTTTTCTGATTTTGAGTTAATAATGGATTTTTTTTTAGCCTAAGTAAAGAACTTTAAAATTTAGGAAAATTCACACTAAAGAAAGTTGTTACAAAACTTGCCTTGCATGTTCAAAAATCTTTCGTTCTGAGCTTCCCCGTGACATGTGGATCTTGATGCACGTCTACCCACTGCACTGCTTAAGAGTATACTTAACTGACCATAGTTAGCATGTCCGTTTTCCCGAATTATTCTTTTCAATGCCCGTTTATCATTGCTAATTTCGTTTTCGTACCGGCATTTAGGGACAATTAAGCCACTTATTATTATTAAAAATATTTCGAGACACTATATTTTGACATATTTAGAAATGTTGCGATTTCAGAGTTTTTTTTCTCCGTTTTTGAATACGTTAATTTTGATTAACCGAAATTTTTCATCAATAACTTTTCCTTTAACCAGTAAAAAAATATTTGGCGTTGGCATGCTCTTACACAGTTCACTTTATTGTTATTTCATTTTAAACCTAATAAATAGAACCTTTGTGTATGCATAAAAAAACTCTATATCCAATAGGGCGCTAAATTGCACTTTAACGCCCGTGCTTGACATCGAAAAGTAGCACTTTAACGCCCGAGGGCTACTTTACAAATTTTGCAAAAACATCAAGTATTAAGTCGGAATGAACTGGTAACATTTTGATACGAAACCAAGATGGCAGAGCAAAATGGCGGCTTAATAAAATATTAAAAAACTCGGCCCGAAAAGAACTGGTTAACGGTTTGATTTCAAGTCGTGTGCCATAACCAATTGTGGTATAGAGATCAGCTTGTAAAATTGTGGTACTAATTCAAGGTGGCCGAATAAAATAGCGTCCAAATAAAATCTTTTGTAATCGTGAAAAAATCATCTTCTCAACATAATACTTTTACACCTCTTTACGTTTCTGCGTTCCTAGGCCCAAGAATATGTTTTATCAATTCCGTCGGTCTGTCTGTCGGTCTTTCTGTCTGTCTGTCTATCTGTCAGTTCAGGGCATAGCTTAAAAACTAACTCGATTCACTTTAAATTTTCACCAAAAATTAAGAGTCATATAGGGATGACACGGTAATATTTTGGTAAATATCCAGTATGGCAAAACAAAATGACGGTATAGTGAAATGTTAAAAAAATTATTTTAAAAAAATTACTTAACAAATGTATTTCAAATTTTGCATAAACAGCAAGAATTATGTTGAAATCAATTGGTAAAATTTTGGTACGAATCCAAGATGGCGGTATAATAAAATATTTAAACATTCAGCCTAAAATACTACTTAATAGATTGATAGAGATCAAGTAGTAAAACTGTTTTACTATTTCAAGATGGCGGAACAAAATGGCGACCAAATAAAATGTATGTAATCGTGAAAAAATCACCCTCTCAGTTTTTACATATCTTCACGTTTTAGCATCCCCAGGTACCATAAAATTTTTTTTATCAATTCCGTCGGTCCGTCTGTCGGTCTGTCTGTCTGTCTGTCTATCAAATCGAGGCATTGCTTAAATACTACTAACCCGATTAACTTCAATATTTGACCAAATATTAAGGCTCATGTGGGGATGACGTGCTAATATTTTGTTAAAATTCCAATATTACGGAACAATGTTAATTTATATTTTGCTAGAGTGGTTTATTATTTAGTGTTAAGATCAGACAAAAAAAAACTTTTTTTAACTTATCGACTTTTTGCAACTTTATTGTTGTATCCTCGGATACATATAGATCCTATATCCTGCATGAAATCCGTATCATCCGTCTTTACCTACTCCGTCGGTCCGCATATATTTCCCAGATATTAAGTTTCTAAATGGTTTTCGTTAATAATCCTCGTGTTGTTATTTTAGAGTAGTGTATTATGTAGGGTTAGGATCCAGTTATGAAAAAGAGAAGTCTGTTTTCAAATAGTCGACTTTTTGCAACATATTATTGCATCCTTAGGACACATAGAGATTCTATATATCGCAAGAAACCCATATTATCAACTCTTTACCTATTCCGTTGGTCCTCAGATATTAATAATGGATTTTTCTGTCCTAAGTAAAGAAAATCAAAATTTAGGACAATTCACACTAAACAAAGTTGTTACAAAACTTGCCTTGCATGTTCAAAAATCTTTCGTTCTGAGCTTCCCTGTGACATGTGGATCTTGATACACGTCTACCCACTGCACTTCTTCAGAGTATAGATAACTGACTTTAGTTAGCACGTCCGTTTTCCCGAATTATCCTTTTCAATGCCCGTTTGTCATTGCCAATTTCGTTTTTCTTACGTACCTGCATTTAGGGACAACACTTATTATTATTAAAAATATTTCCAGACTTTTCCTTTAACCAGTAAAAAAATATTTGCGTTGGCATGCCCTTACACAGTCCACTTTATTGTTATTGCATTTTAAACCTAATGAATAGAACCGTTGTGTATGCATAAAAAACTCTATGTCCGATCGGGCGCTAAAGTGTACTTTAGAATCAATTGGTAGCATTTTGATACGAATCCAAGATGGCGGAACAAAATGGCGGTTTAATAAAATATTAAAAATTTCAGCCTGAAAAGATCTGCTTAATGGTTTGATTTCAAATCGTGTGCCATAACCAGTTGTGGTATAGCGATCAGCTAGTAAAGTTGTGGTACTAATTCAGGATGGCCGAATAAAATAGCGGCCAAATAAAATGTTTGTAATCGTGAAAAAATCATCTTCTCAACATAATACTTTTACACATCTTTACGTTTTGGCGTTCCTAGGCCAAAAAATATGTTTTGTCAATTCCGTCAGTCTGTCGGTCTTTCTGTCTGTCTGTCGGTCTTTCTGTCTGTCTGTCGGTCTTTCTGTCTGTCTGTCGGTCTTTCTGTCTGTCTGTCGGTCTTTCTGTCTGTCTGTCGGTCTTTCTGTCTGTCTGTCTATCTGTCAGTTCACGGCATAGCTTAAAAACTAACTCGATTCACTTTAAATTTTGACCAACAATTAAGAGTCATATAGGGATGACCCGGTAATATTTTGGTTAATATCCAGCATGGCAAAACAAAATGGCGGTATAGCGAAATGTTAAAAAAACTATTTTAAAAAAATTACCTAACAAATGTATTTCAAATTTTGCATAAACAGCAAGAATTATGTTGAAATCAACTGGTAAAATTTTGGTACGAATCCAAGATAGCGGTATAATAAAATATTTAAACATTCAGCTTAAAATACTGCTTAATAGATTGATAGAGATCAAGTAGTAAAACTGTTTTACTATTTCAAGATGGCGGAACAAAATGGCGACCAAATAAAATGTATGTAATCGTGAAAAAATCACCCTCTTAGGTTTTACATATCTTCACGTATTAGCATCCCCAGGTACCATAAAAATTTTTTTTATCAATTCCGTCGGTCCGTCCGTCTGTCGGTCTGTCTGTCTGTCTATCAAATCGAGGCATTGCTTAAATACTACTAACCCGATTAAGTTCAATATTTGACCAAATATTAAGGCTCATGTGGGGATGACGTGCTAATATTTTGTTTAAATTCCAATATTACGGAACAATGTTAATTTATATTTTGCTAGAGTGGTTTATTATTTGGTGTTAAGATCAGACAAAAAAAAACTTTTTTTAACTTATCGACTTTTCGCAACTTTATTGTTGTATCCTCGGATACATATAGATCCTATATCCTGCATGAAATCCGTATCATCCGTCTTTACCTACTCCGTCGATCCGCATATATTTCCCAGATATTAAGTTTCTAAATGGTTTTCGTTAACAATCCTCTTGTTGTTATTTTAGAGTAGTGTATTATGTAGGGTTAGGATCCAGTTATGAAAAAGAAAAGTCTGTTTTCAAATAGTCGACGTTTTGCAACATATTATTGCATCCTTAGGACACATAGAGACTCTATATATCGCAAGAAACCCATATTATCAACTCTTTACCTATTCCGTTGGTCCTCAGATATTTCTCAGATATTAAGTTTCTAAATGGTTTTTGTTAACGTTCCTCTTAGTATGTTAGGAAGGTGTATTACTTAGGGTTAGGATCCAGTAAAAAAACAAAAGTCTTCTTTTAAATTGGCGACGTTTCGCAATTCTATTGTTGCATCCTCAGGACACATATAGATTCTACATCCTGCGTGAAACGCATATTATCAATCTTTACCTTCTCCGTTTCTCCGCAGATATTCTCCACATATTAAGTTTCTAAATGGTTTTCATTAACGATCCTCTTGTGGTTATGTAAGAGTGATGTAATATTTTGGGCAAAAATTTTTTTAAATTGTCGAAGTTTCACAACTATATTGTTGCATCCCAGGACACATATGTATATAGATTCTACATCCTGCGTGAAAGCCATATTATCAGTCTTTACCTTCTCCGTTTCTAAATGATTTTCATTAACGATCCTCTTGTGGTTATGTAAGAGTGATGTAATATTTTGGGGTTAGAATCCATTAAAAAAACAAACACTTTTTTAAATTGTCGACGTTTCGCAACTTTATTGTTGCATCCTCAGGATACATATATAGAT